>CM017560.1:6582758-6836824 GCA_007844125.1 Sinonovacula constricta
ATGGTTGTCTGTCACTCTAGTTGATTTACAAGACATCCAGTTGAAATATGGGTAAAGCTTGCTGTGTCCCAACAATAATCTCATCATTCATAAGGAACTGAATGTCCCCTTTACGATATTAAAGGTTCACTGAACAATACAAAGATCAATTAACAATACATTGTTTAGAGCAAACTCTATCATAAGTCACGGTAGGGGGAAGCTGTGAGAAATTTGGAATGATTAAAAACTTACTTGATTCATGATTTGGTGAGTCATTTAAGAAATTTCAAATAGTTTTAAAGGATATAGTTTTATGGTTTTTCAAAGTTTTAAGTTTTCAATTTATAATTGGAAGATTTGGTATATTACCGTAATAATAGAGTATTATTTTATATTGTTAGATTTAAGAAAGGTATTGGTATTGTAAAACTTTATCTCGTCTTGGTATAGTTAAACTTTATCTCGTCTTGGTATAGTTAAACTTTATCTCGTCTTGGTATAGTTAAACTTTATCTCGTCTTGGTATAGTTAAACTTTATCTTGTCTTGGTATAGTTAAACTTTATCTTGTCTAGGTATGGTAAAACTGTGTTTATTTCATAAATCTTATTTATCTGATAAATCTTTTGATTGGATTGGTTTATTCCATTTTTGTATTGGCCCATTTATTGGTGTATGATTTTTATTATTTTGCATGGTTTTAGATAAGAGGTTGACTGATATAAAATTATAATATTGTGTTGTATTAATTTGGAGTTGTATTTATAAAATAGTGCTCTCTCCATAGTGTGCTGCTTGTTTGTTTATAAGGTATCCACCTAATTTAACAAAAGACATGGCTCATCTTGCAGATATTACCAAGAAACATTGTTTTGTATTTAAAGATCATCATAAATATAAAGTTACAGTACCATCTGCTTATTGCTTAATGTCAAGTATTGGTTACATTTGGTCATTATAAACAAATCCAGGACAGGTTTAGGTGCTGGGATCAAGGGAGGATATGTCCCAGCTGGTCAGTGGAATTTCCACTGTACATTGATTGGGGACTGTACGTTGATTGGGGACTGTATGTTGATTGGACGTTGATTGGGGACTGTACGCTGATTGGGGATTGTACATTGATTGGGGACTCTACATTGATTGGGGACTGTACGTTGATTGGGGACTGTACGTTGATTGTACTGTATGTTGATTGGGGACTGTATGTTGATTGGGGACTGTACGTTGATTGGGGACTGTATGTTGATTGGGAATATTGTGCTGTTTCTAAGTCCTCATCAATTAGAACAGCATGAGAGTAATGTAGGTGCAGTGCTGCCTTTGCTATTTCAACATGATACCACACCAAGTCACACTAAACTGAATCCAAGGCTGCTAGTTCAGGGACAGCCTTGATAAATTAAAACTTATTTTTTAATATATTTATACCATACCTAACAAAAGAGTTATACCATACCAAGACAACATAAAGATATGCCATCCCAAGAAAGACATAATATATATATTATACTATACTGAGACAAAAAAAGTTTTACCATACCAAGACAAGATAATGTTTCAACATACCAAGACAAGATAAAGTTTTAACATACCAAGACAAGATAAAGTTTTACCAGACCAAGACAAGATAAAGTTTTAAAATACCAAGACAAGATAAAGTTTAACTATACCAAGACAAGATAAAGTTTTACCAGACCAAGACAAGATAAAGTTTTAATATACCAAGACAAGATAAAGTTTTACCAGACCAAGACAAGATAAAGTTTTAATATACCAAGACAAAATAAAGTTTTACCAGACCAAGACAAGATAAAGTTTTAACATACCAAGACAAGATAAAGTTTTACCAGACCAAGACAAGATAAAGTTTTAACATAGCAAGACAAGATAAAGTTTTACCAGACCAAGACAAGATAAAGTTTTAACATACCAAGACAAAATAAAGTTCTAACATACCAAGACAAGATAAAGTTTTAACATACCAAGACAAGATAAAGTTTTAACATACCAAGACAAGATAAAGTTTTAACATACCAAGACAAGATAAAGTTTTAACATACCAAGACAAAATAACATTTTATCAGACCAAGACAATGATTCTCTGCCACCTTAACATGAATTGATCAAACTTTAACAAACATTGCAGATCTAAATCAGCTGGGAACTTTTTGTTTGGATTCTACCTTATTTGCTGCTGTCTGTTTTAACTTTTTGTTTTGCATTTTGTTGCCTTTGTATGTATGTGGTTATGAGCATATAACTAAGAAATAAATTTTGGTTATGAAAAATTATATGGATTAAAAAACAGCAATGTTGCTCTGTCTTGTATTGGGATGGAACCGTCTATGTGAGCTTAATATTTAGTTTCACTCCCATACTATACAATGGTCAATCTTTGGCAACTCTGTCATAAGTCTTGGAAAATGTAAATAAAATACAAACAATTTCATTTATTTTCTTTATTAATTATTAGTTCATTTGGTTCTTTTCTGCATCACTGTTGTACGTCCAGCTGTTGAACTTGCGTGATGATTATGTAATATGTTTAGGAATAATATTTATGTTTTCAGTTCATGCGGTTTACATTTCTCCTTAAACAAACATCCATGTCTGATAGAACACAGCTGGTCTTAGTTGGGTGTCAGAGCAAAATCAGTTTTTTGTCATGTGATTATTTAGAGACATGGAAATGTTGTGATTGTAAGAAAATGTGAGAAAAGATGTGAGTACCCTGTAAAGTGTCAGTTACTTAATAGAAATAGATATCGGCAATACATCTACTTACTGACAAATCTATCATTTTAACATTAATTTGTAATTTAAGTAACTTTTTTATTTAAGTATTTTTAAAATATAGTTGTTTTGACATTTACAATGTTAATATTAAACTTAATTAAGGTTAATCATTGCCATTTTTTACCTCAGCTTTGTTTAATTTTCTTGCAATATCTGTTGTTTGACTGGTCTGTCCAAAATCTTCAATGTTGTACTTGTGTAATAATGTATTGATTGGGATTAAGCAAATAGTTTAGATTCAGATCTGCTGGGAACAGTCTGAACAAGATATGCTGCTGAGTCTAAACAAGTATGGATTGTTTAATGTGTGTATAGTTGTTAGATGAAAACTAACAATTTAGCTCATATTGTAGGCTGAAGGCTATGGAAAGCTCAGACTTGGCATGTTGTGTTTTGCATTTACCATAAACTTTACAGTATTTTATTTGTTATTACAAAAGTTATGACAGTGAATGGTACTAGAAGATTTGTTTACAGGGAAGAGCACAATCTATGTAACAAAAATGTAACCTTTGGTTGATATATAGACAAAAAGAATATTTGGCAGCCATGACACTATTTGGTAAGCTGAAAATTGATCAGACTAGCAATAATTTTGTAACCTTTTAAATGGAGTTCATATAGTTCTAAGACAGTAATTACATCTTGCATTCTATTTTAATAAATGTGGCATAATAAGGGCTTCTGGTCATTGGAACTAGTATCTGTGGCAAAAATGTGTGTCTGTTAGAAATAGAAACCATCTTTTTATCTTTTTGTGTGCTGTTTGTTTGTTGAAATCTTCTTACATTAAATGATGAGATTGTATTAGATATATATTTTTTTCTGGCTTCTAAGCTTTGAACTACACAATAGTATGCATATTTTATATCATTTCATTTTAAGACATTACAGTTAGAGCACATTGTTAACCTTGTATGATATTTCATGAATATGAATACAGTCTGTCACCTGTCAATCATTTAACATAAATGTCAATATAACAAAACATTATTTAAACAGTATGTAATTTTCTTGTATGAATTCAAAACTGAAGTAAAAACAAATTTTACCAAGAAAAATAATGTACAGAAGTTGTTCATCTTGTTTTTTTGATGAAAACTCTAATTTTTATAAGCCCTCTATGCACTCCCAAATGTATAACTGTCTCTGTATATTACTGTGGAAATAACTCTGTCTCATTATGTGTATATATCCCTTTTTTGTGATGGCAAAATTAAGTGTATATCTAACATTCCAAATCTTTTTCTCTTCGGTCTGTGGTACAAAGTGTATAAGTTAACTGGCTGTTTCTGCAGCCTATTATCAGTGGAGGGAATAATTTGTTGATTTATTGTGAATGCATCTGTCGGAGAAAGAGAACTTCCCCAGCAACTAGGGGCCCAAATGGTTTGGTGCACGTACAACAGTTTTCTGTAGTTTCCTGGCTGTGTTTGGTATGCTGCCATGCTTTGGAGTGCTTGGAGTTCTCATGTCCTGACAAAGTCATGGGTAGCCTCGGATAGCATGCCATATGAAATGATAACATGCCATGTGATCGGACAGCTGAAATCCAGCAAACAATACATTTGAGCTGTCTTATCGCTTATCTGCTCCAAACAATGCCTTCAGTATGGTGCTTTCTTCCATGAGATACAGGCTAAACTCATGTGTTGCTGAATTGTTTTTGTTAATAACTTATGCTATTTGTTAAGTTATATGCTTAGAACTACAAGATTGTACAAAGCCAATTAACAATATATCTTTAAACTTAAAAGCAAGTAGTGCAAAGAACTGCCACATCCCAGGTTGAGCTAGCTGATCTGGATTTACTCTCTTTGCTAAATCTGATCTATTCATGCTTAGCAGACTTAGAATTAATTATCAAACATTCTCCACTGGTGCTATAAGGCTGTTTCCACACTTTTTGTTGGTGTTGAACTAGAGAAAAAAAAGCTAATCATGGAAATTTGCACCTAAGCTCCCTTATAGAGATATTATAATTTCGAATTTCGCTTCAAGTTGGTTTCATTCTGCAGGGATTTGCTAAAAGCAGCTATGAGTGGGCAAACTACCTTTGTGAAAAACAACATTGTATCATAACTTACAGCTATTGCATTAAGGTTACAGGATTTCATATTTTATTGAAACAACAGTTGGCTCTCCAAGAGTAATGGTAGAAGATGGCAAGAACTAAAAACTGCAATACCATTCAATGTTATGCAAAGAAATAGAGAGTATGAATCACTTTCAGTATGTTCAACCCAACAATTATGCAAAATACATCCAAAATAAAAACACCTTTTGTGGTTTATGTATCAACATATATTACTTTATATTAATGTAATAGGGTCAGTAAAAGTGCTAATTGAATAATCTGGAAATGTAAGTCTTATGTTCATCTTTATTACTTGAGACTTTTGTTTCCCGTCACTCTTTATCTAAATTTCTATTTTTAGTACTAGAGTTCTTTTGGCAGTGAGTCTAGACCTTATGTAGCCTCTAAATTAGAGACTTGGAAAGAGGAACAATCCAGATGAACAACTTCAAAGGTTCTTATCAGTGGTAACACTGTAATCAAGTGAAATAAAATACTGTCAAATTATTGTATTATCCAATGGAAGAGATAGGTATTTAAGCCATGGATAACTGTGTAAATGGGCGAAAACTACACAGATTTGGTGGTGTGTTTTTGTAAACCGGAGGCTATAAATTTTGCCACTTAAAACAGAATATCTGAAGTCCAGTCCAGCATACCAGCAAAGGAAACAAAGGCTACTAGGTAAATTAGGCAATCTACTAACAGTGATTTTATAATGAGGTATTGTGTTTCACAAATTCAATATCAAGGAAGTTATTTTGTTACTTAAAAGAGCTAGGACAATTCTTTGTGTAAGATGTGGTCAACAGACCTTGAATCCAATAAGATGTGGTCAACAGACCTTGATTCCAATAAGATGTGGTTAACAGACCTTGATTCCAATAAGATGTGGTTAACAGACCTTGATTCCAATAAGATGTGGTCAACAGACCTTGAATCCAATAAGATGTGGTCAACAGACCTTGATTCCAATAAGATGTGGTCAACAGACCTTGATTCCAATAAGATGTGGTTAACAGACCTTGATTCCAATAAGATGTGGTTAACACACCTTGGTTGAAATAAAATGTGGTCAGCAAACCTTGATTCCAATAAGATATGCTCAACAGACCTTGGTTCCCATAAGATGTGGTCAACAGACCTTGGTTCCTGTAAGATGTGGCCAATAGACCTTGGTTCCCTAAGTTTGGTCAACAGAACTTGGTTCCCATAAGATGTGGTCAACAGACCTTGGTTCCTGTAAGATGTGGTCAACAGACCTTGGTTCCTGTAAGATGTGGCCAGTAGACCTTGGTTCCCTAAGTTGGGTCAACAGAACTTGGTTCCCGTAAGATGTGGTCAACAGAACTTGGTTCCTGTAAGATGTGGTCAACAGACCTTGGTTCCTGTAAGATGTGGTTAACAGACCTTGGTTCCTGTAAGATGTGGTCAGCTGACCTTGATTCCAATAAGATGTGGTCAACAGACCTTGATTCCAATAAGATGTGGTCAACAGACCTTGATTCCAATAAGATGTGGTCAACAGACCTTGATTCCAATAAGATGTGGTCAACACACCTTGATTCCAATAAGATGTGGTCAACAGACCTTGATTCTAATAAGATGTGGTCAACAGACCTTGATTCCAATAAGATGTGGTCAACAGACCTTGATTCCAATAAGATGTGGTCAGCAGACCTTGATTCCAATAAGATGTGGTCAACAGACCTTGAATCCAATAAGATGTGGTCAACAGACCTTGATTCCAATAAGATGTGGACAACACACCTTGATTCCAATAAGATGTGGTGAACAGACCTTGATTCCAATAAGATGTGGTCAACAGACCTTGATTCTAATAAGATGTGGTCCACAGACCTTGATTCCAATAAGATGTGGTCAACAGACCTTGATTCCAATAAGATGTGGTCAACAGACCTTGATTCCAATAAGATGTGGTCAACAGACCTTGATTCCAATAAGATGTGGTTAACACACCTTGGTTGAAATAAAATGTGGTCAGCAGACCTTGGTTCCATTAAGATATGCCCAACAGACCTTGGTTCCCATAAGATGTGGTCAGCAGACCTTGATTCCAATAAGATGTGGTTAACACACCTTGGTTGAAATAAAATATGGTCAGAAGACCTTGGTTCCAATAAGATATGCCCAACAGACCTTGGTTCCTGTAAGATGTGGTCAATAGACCTTGGTTCCCTAAGTTGGGTCAACAGAACTTAGTCCCCTAAGATGTGGTCAACATACCTTGGTTCCTGTAAGATGCGGTCAACAGACATTGGTTCCTGCAAGATGTGGTCAACAGAACTTGGTTCCCGTAAGATGTGGTCAACAGACATTGGTTCCTGTAAGATGTGGTCAACCAGGGTTTTTTCTGCCTATTTCGGGAAAAAGTGTCTGATCATTTTGGGAATTTTTATCAACAAAAATGCCCATTTTGGGAATTTTTGTATCGATAAAATGGTCTATTTTGGGAAAATTGTGTTTGCACTTATTTTGTTAAATCAGTACATTTTACTATACCAATATACTTTACTAGTTAACATGTATAATCAACAAACCTTTAAAGGAAAATATTTTTTTCATTTAAATTATATATCCTATGAAATTGAAATTCTTGAAAAACACAGTGACATTTTAGCAGAATTAACAATTTCAATAACTAGAAACAAACAGAACATCAAGTGACCAGTTCGTTCTACAGTACTTTAACAGTTCGAACACTTCAACTTAACAAGTTACATTACAACATTATTTTTCTCTGCTTTCTGGTTTTGAAAGCTTCACAGAGTTCTTCCAATGTTTCATCAGTAAGGTCAAGTCCTTCTATGCATGTAAACATCAAAACTCTGGCGAATTTTCTTGCTGTAATACTTACTGTTGTGCGAAGACATTGTCGCGAAAATACATTACACTAAGATATGCGGAAGAGTTCATAATTTATTGCTGTAGTATGCTTACATCCGGACACTTTTCTTACGGCATAAATGTGTACGGCATAAATGTGTACGGCATAAATGTGAAAAAAACAATTCTTGCCGTCCGTTTTCATATATTTAATACGATTTCTGCAGAAATTCTGGAATGAGGATGTTTACAATTGGGAAAAATGTTAGCTAGATTTCATTGGGAACAGGGCCGTTTGCTTTGGGAACACCTCCGGTCACCGGAGGCACAGACAGTGATGAAAAACCCCTGTCAACAGACATTGGTTCCTGTAAGATGTGGTCAGCAGGACCTTAGTTCCTGTAAGTTGGGTCAGCAGACATTGGTTCCTGTAAGATGCAGTCAACAGACATTGGTTCCTGCAAGTTGGGTCAACAGACTTCGGTTCTTATAAGTTGGGTCAACAGACCTTAGTTCCTGTAAGTTGGCTCAGCAGACTTTGGTTCCTGTAAGTTGGGTCAGCAGACTTTGGTTCCTGGAAGATATGGTCAACATATCTTGGTTCCTGTAAGATGAGGTCAACAAACTTGGGTTCAGTTAACATTTTATAAGCCTTTTTAGGCCTTTTATGACTTTTGATTGTGAGCACTATTGAAAGTTAACAATTCTGATTGGATGTAAAAATGTATACCATGCTTCTTTATCAAATTCCATTCTTGGGTATTCCCTTAAAAGTGTACATGTAATCTCTACACCTGTTTTCATATTAGTGCCTGTATCCATCTGAGGCAAACATAACAACCCCAAACAGCTTCAGATTATTTATTGCTACAGATTAATTATTACTTAAGCTTATTTATTGTCAAAAAGAAATCTGATTTTTTGTCATTTTGTTTGTGTTTAGCGAGCCAGATTTTTGCAGAATTGTCATGGATATGATTAGTCATAGACTGTTGTGAAGAGCTTTGGTTCAGAGAATCATTCCATCTGAGACATGAAGGCTGCTGATGAAGAGAAAAATTACCAGTTGCTGACAAACTTGCTCCATAAGTGGGCCTGTGTTTGGATGGCTAAGGACCCTGCTTGTTTGATATTCTGCTTCCACAATAATCATGGTTTAAGAACCAGTCCATGTGTGTGTTGTTTTAAAAATTTAAATTGAAGATTTTTTTTTTGTTTTCTTTTTCATTTGTGAAAAGAGAAAAGTTTAAAATTTACATTTATGTTTAGAATAGAACTTAGAAAATATGAAATGTTGATAAAATTAATATAGTTTATAGCAATATGTCATTTGATTATATCTATGATTTTTGTCTACAGCTTCATGCCCAAAATACTATTTTATATCAAAAGGCAAACCTATTTTTTTTTGCTGACCAAATTTCATAATTAGTCTTACCATATGGCAAGAAAACCCCACAAACAACATCTTAAAAAACATAACACCCCAAAACTGGAATGGCAAGTGAACCATACAGTGTGTTAAATCTCAAATTTCCTGTAATCTGATGTGGGCACATGCCTGACTCTTAACCTGCTGTGCACACATTGACCAGGCTTCAGAAATGGTGTAAATCCAGATCAGCCAGTTCCTGTTGGAAACCATCTGATGAGAATCTGCACTATTCATTGTCAAATGGCTACCAATAAGTCTGAGCACCATAACCAGTAGATGTAAGCACATGGCTAAGTTTCAGTAGGTGTTATTAACAAAATGCAGCCTGACCGGGACAAATGCCCAGAACATGCAGGCTGACATGTAAGGAATCATGCACATATGAAGGTGTTGAGAACAACATGCCCAGAACATGCAGATGGACATGTAAGGAATCGTGCACATACGAAGGTGTTGAAACTAGCAGATAAAACACGATAGGTCTTACCCTGCTAAGCCTAAATTGATCAGATGTGGGCAAAACAGAATATATCCAGACCAGCCAGCTCCGGCTGGGAGTAATCTGATCAGAGTCTGCACTCTTTGCTGCCATGTCTCTATTAGTACATTATGTTGCCTATTGTATTAAGGTGTAAGCTAAATAACTAGTTACTTGGTATTGGTTATTTATAATTGTAGCTTTAGGGTTTAAGTCTATGGCTGGTCCTGGAGGATTAAGTCCTTACTGTGCCGGGTATGGCAGGGAGGAAGTGAGGCGATTGGTTGATGGATGGCTGCTACTTCATGCATGCTGGTTCAAAGACATTTCAGAGTAAATTACCTTGCACATTGCTTCATTGAGACCCATTTTCTGACTTACCAGACCTCAGTGTAAATTGGATAAAATATGGGTTTGAAAAGTGTTGGTGCAAGGTGCAAGAACAGGCAGTAGATTCACAGGAAGTCAGCCAACAAAGGTGGGAATGCTACATTTGTTTTGAAACTGGCATGGACAGATCTTGATTTGTTTGTTGGTTTAAAGAACATCCCATCAAAAATCCTCCAGGTTGTATTGTATACAGAGACAATTTGAATTTGCAGTATGTAGCACTGAAGAAGTGCAGGGCAAAATAGCAAGTTACCAAAACGAACGTAAGTTATAAACTGACTTTAGTAAGAAGAACCAGATTAAAAGTTCCAATACAAAATTGTCAAGACAGCTGATTTCTTTTAGAAAAAAAGATGCCTGTTTTAAATAAAAAAAAGGTCATCAATATTATACAAAAAATGTATAGGCTGGAATTATATAATTAAATCATTGTTAAAGAAAATTCAATGAATTTTAATATTAACTGGGCAGGATTTTAAACTATTTGACTTGCTAAATAATTATGGTAAAGTTTTTTTTTTCTGACAGGCATCCTGTCTTTTAATAGCCAGGTTTGAAAGATTGTAAATGCAGCAGATGCAGTGCAAAGGCCAAAGCTGCAAATTTGTGGGTGCTATTATAAAGATAGGGTTATGTTTCAGTGCCAGGGGCTGACAGTAGTAGTTCTAAGCAAGGGGTTACATAAATGGTTCAGTGCTCTTAGGTTTAAACCCATTAACAATTAAACTATAGGTGAAGCAACTTAAAATTATGGTAAATGAGCTCGGGGAGGGGTGGGTGTTGGGCATGGTTGTCTTACTGGATATGTTTAACGTAGCATGCAGATATGCTCTGTATTCTGTTGTTCAACTGAACATATTGTAAATAAATTTGTGGCCGAGCCAGATGTTGATAGAAACAGTCAGAAGGACCTGTGTTTAATGTTCTTGAATCAGACATTGATGTACATTTTTTGATGACAAAGAGCCGACTGTATTGGATAGCGTTTAAAATTTAATTTTTTAGTAATATAATTTAAATTGAGTCATAAATTTACTTTTCTTATTTGTTTACTTTTTTTTTTAATTATTGGCAAACAACAACATGCAATGGTAACCGATAGCTGAAAACTCCAGTTGCAAACAAATAATGGAAAATTATCTGGCCAATGGCACTTAGACATTATTATGGCATATTTTTCATCCACCCTTGGTTGAAACCTTGCATTACCCAGAGCACCGATCCATTTTTCACGTGTATCCAGTGAATCCATAGCACTGGCGACTCCACATCTGTTTGCTGCATTATCCCTTAGCATGCTACATTTGTTATTAACCCCCACCATTTATATGAGTATATCTCCGTAGGAAGCTGCAAAGACCTTTTGCTGGAGACCCAGTATCAGAAAGTATAGTTCCTGATTAGATTGCTCCCAGGGGGAGGTAAAAGATCTAGATCTACACTATCAGCTTAAGCCAGACCCATTCTTGCTTTGCAGGCTTAGCGTTAAGTGGGTCAGCTTTGTGGCAGCTTATATTTTGACAGCTTCCTCCAGAAGATTTGTGGATAATCCACAAATATTATCTTAACTTCTGGTAATGCTTACATGGCCAGGGTGTCACAGTCTGCTGGTTGCAGATTTAATCCCCAGACATGCCGTGGAATCCATCATTTGGCTACTCACAGCAAGAGTCATGCAGCATAGAGATATAAATCAGCAGATTGTTTATAATATAAACTTCCAACATAGTTGTTAATACAAATGTACACACTTGCAGATGGTTGTTAATATAAACTTGCAGATG
This sequence comes from Sinonovacula constricta, assembly GCA_007844125.1. Classification (NCBI taxonomy): domain Eukaryota; kingdom Metazoa; phylum Mollusca; class Bivalvia; order Cardiida; family Solecurtidae; genus Sinonovacula; species Sinonovacula constricta. The sequence continues at coordinate 6,594,550 of CM017560.1, forward strand.
GTTGTTAATATAAACTTGTAGATGGTTGTATATATTAACTTGCAGATGGTTGTATATATAAACTTGCAGATGATTGTATATATAAACTTGCAGATGGTTGTATATATAAACTTGCAGATTGTTGTTAATATAAATGGTAAAAATTAATTTAGATATTTAAGTTGTTGATTGTTATAATGCTACAGATGGGTGTTAAGATAAACTATCATAGTGATGTCAAAATGAAAACATACAAATTAATATACAGACATAATATAAAAAATGCACTTGTTGTTATCAAGCATGATTGTAGACTGTTGCAAACAATACAAACGTCACATTATTGTAAGCATAAAATATAAGAATTCTTGCAGATTAAAACCTTGCATATTGATGATGCTACAATTACACATCATAAAATAAATTCAGGCCAACATGTTGTGAATTTAAAACCTGAAAGTGTGTTATCAAGATGGCCCATCTATTGTTAAAAATATAAACATTTGTAATAGACTTTTGTACAGTTTATGCGCTGAATATTTCACATAAACTGAACCATTTGTTATATTGTGTATGTCAGGAGGAATATGTTTGTATAAATGGCCCATGTTTTGCCCCCGCTGGAATATGTTTGTATAAATGGCCCATGTTTTGCCCCCGCTGGAATATGTTTGTATAAATGGCCCATGTTTTGCCCCCGCTGGAATATGTTTGTATAAATGGCCCATGTTTTGCCCCCGCTGGAATATGTTTGTATAAATGGCCCATGTTTTGCCCCCGCTGGAATATGTTTGTATAAATGGCCCATGTTTTGCCCCCGCTGGAATATGTTTGTATAAATGGCCCATGTTTTGCCCCCGCTGCCTATTTAGTGTTGTAAATCTGGAGTAGTTTACAATGGAACATGTAGAATTAGTGTTGGGTTGCTCGTCACTTATATCAACCATTTATAACAAAACATGACACCAGTCTGACTTTCTAATATGATTAGGCAAAGCACTTATTTCATAAAAAACTGCTCAAGGCTGACATAGAACAGCTTGTACAATTTTCAGAGCTTAAAATTTTCAGGGCTTTACATGTTCAAGTCTTCAGATATTCGAACTCCAAATATGCAGGGCTTCAAATTTTGGGGGCTTTCGATATTCAGGGCTTTAGATATTCAGGGCATCAGATTTTTTGGGGCTTCCAGATATTCAGGGCACCAGATTTTTTGGGGGCTTCAGATATTCAGGGTTTCAGTTTTTTTAGGGCTTCAGATATTCAGGACTTCAGATATTCAGGGCACCAGATTTTCAGGGCACCAGATTTTCGGGGCTTCAGATATTCAGGGCACCAGATTTTCGGGGCTTCAGATATTCTGGGCACCAGATTTTCGGGGGTTCCAGATATTCAGGGCTTCAGATATTCAGGGCACCAGATTTTCGGGGCTTCAGATATTCAGGGCATCAGATTTTCGGGGGTTCCAGATATTCAGGGCTTCAGATATTTAGGGCTTTAGATATTCAGTTCCAGATATTCAGGGCTTCAGTTTTTTTAGGGCTTTAGATATTCAGGGCTTCAGATTTTTCGGGCTTAAGGTTTACAAGGCTTAAGATATTCAGGGCTTTAGATATTCAGGCTTAAAGTTTACAAGGCTTTAGATATTCAGGGCTTTAGATATTCAGGGCTTCAGATTTTCGGGCTTAAGGTTAACAAGGCTTTAGATATTCAGGGCTTCAGATTTTCGGGCTTAAGGTTTACAAGGCTTTAGATATTCAGGGCTTCAGATTTTCGGGCTTAAGGTTTACAAGGCTTCAGATATTCAGGGCTACAGATATTCAGGGCTACAGATATTCAGGGCTACAGATATTCAGGGCTTCAGATATTCGGGCTACAGATATTCAGGGCTTCTGATCAAGATTTTCCATCAGCGATGTGCTTGATTTCTTCTACAAACTCAATACTGCTGTTACTAATTATAGTCCATGTTACAATGATTTAATGTGCTACTACAATATGACTTGTTAGTATTATTGATTATATTTGTTAGTATTATTGATTATATTTGTTAGTATTATTTTATTTGTTAGTATTATTGATTATATTTGTTAGTATTATTGATTATATTTGTTAGTATCATTGATTATACTTGTTAGTTTTATTGATTATTGTTGTTAGTATTATTGATTATATTTGTTAGTATTATTTATTTTTTGTTAGTATTATTGATTATATTATGTCAGAGTTAACCCTCTTACCAAGATAATTGACAATATTTTAAATTGAAAGGGACATGTTTACTTTTAAATATATCCAAATGTTGTAATAAAAAATACAAAAAAGGCAATAGTTGTGAAATTTCATTTGAAAGGTTACCTTTTACTTTGAAACACTCCAATACAAACTGAATTTTATTAAAAAGTATAATAATTTACATTTAACTTTATTTTTGTCATAAGTTATAACTCCTTGTATGTTTTGATAATAGCTTTTCAAAAAGCTTAAATTCAGATGATCAATCTCCAGCAGTGAGCTGTCTGATCATGATCTGCACTATTTGCTACTGGGACTTCAGCAATTTGTCTGGGCATTTACAAAATGTAGCATTAAAAGGACTTAAATCAAGAAGCAGTTTTATTTTTGTATTGAAGTACAACATGTTGACACAGTTATCCTACTTAGACAGACACCTGCTATTTTTTCTGGATTAAGACCCCAGAATGTCTCAGTAGAACCAGTGGCGCTCCACAGGTCAGCTAAAAGACAACTACATGATACTGTTTGCTCACTAACTGGGACTGGAGGAACCAACATGGTCAGAGGTCTTTTCATGTTTTTTAAATTTATAACAAAAGGTTGATCTAGGCTGATAGTCTATTGTTTTTATCATCTTTGTACAATTTTGTTTTCTAATGAGTCTAGGTTAAATGTTAAATTTTCTATATAGCTCCTTTCTTCAGAGAGTTTCAGCCAAGGCATGCTCATTTTTTATGTTGAATTTGAATTGTATTAAGCCTAATCAAACTTAATAAAGGGTTTACATAAATGTGTTTGTTGATTATGAAGCTTATTGATGTGTACATATTCATACACAAGTACAAGCCATTGAAGGCATCATAAGTTTGCCCCTAAAATAGGATTATAAAGGGGTACATAGAAGTTAATGTACCCTGTAAACTGCTGTGGTCAGAATTATTAGTAATTGGTGATCAATTAACATTACACTAAAAGCAATCGGAATTCATTTCAAACTATTCCTGCATTCATTTCAATCTATTCTTTTAACAGATATGGTCACTAAACATACCATTAAAAAATTATTTTCATATTTCTTTAGTTCTCCTAAGCAGCTGATCATATTTGATGAAAACAGCTTTTATTGCCTTAATTGGCTATTAAGGTCCCCAGATAACCATTAGTGGCATATTTTGTTAAAATTCCAAGCCTATTAATTTCAAATAAAATAAAATAAATTAGCGAAACATTAGCGAAACGGCCTTTTGCAAAAGAATTTGTTAATGGTTTTTTCTTTCTATTGCCATGGTAACAAATGATTTTTGACATTTTTTTTATGCAAAACGGTCACATTAATATCTCGATGTAGTCATATGACCAGCCAGGCACAGGTGGGACATACATTATAATGAATGTCCCTGTAATGTCTTCGTATGAATTAAGTAAATCCTATCTTCATTCTTTGAACTCCAAATAGCTGATAGTTTTTCTTTTCTCTATACCTTTATCATTATGCTGTATACATAATTATATGTTCCTATACCTTTATCATTCTGCCTTCTACATATATGTTCTTATACCTGTATAGTTCTGTCTCTTACATAGATTTTTCTATATCTGCATCTACCTGCCTCATACATATATGTTCTGTTTAGATAAATTTATTAAGATGAAAGATAATGTCTTATGTTTGACTATGATTGGTTGTCTGGACATTCAACCCAACTACAACATCCTTTCAGTCAGATTAATTTACATATACAGAATGCTTGGAATGAAAAAACTTGTATAGAAATCATACAGTCCATTATGCAACATATTAAAAAGAGAGCGTTTGTTGCTGACACAAATTATTAATATTTTAATTAACAAAGAATATTTTTTAAATTAAAGTTCACCACAAACATAAACATCATCCATACTGTTTGTTAGTTCCCTTCTCATATTGGCTGTACAACTGATCAAAAAGGCTATTTTGGTGCTTGTTTTAACTGATTAAGTTATGTAAATTTGCCTCATTTTATGTGGAGTTATATTTCATGGCTGCTTCAGACGTGTTGTTCTATAAATAGATCTGGCTTTGTTGTGTCATGCGATACTGCTCAGGTATGTAAGGAAGGGAAATAACTCTGCCAGTACTGTTGATGTTGATTATATAGCTAATACTAAAGGATAACAGTTTAGTGAAATAGTTTGTTTTGAATTTTAGGTCACTGAGTTATAGGGCAAGTCTTCATCTTTTGTTGATGTTAAATACATTTTTGACTAAACTTTGCAAGAATATGTGCATTGAAAATGTATGTTATACATTATTTGAAATATTGCGACAGATTTCAATTTGATTGAGGAAAAATAATGATTGAGGAAAAATAATGAAAGTTGTTATTATTAACATTTGATGTATCATTTACATTTGATGTATTTTAATTGGTAAAAACATTTAAAAATATGCCACAGTTGTCAATAAAATGTGGTACTATCGGTACTGTTATTGTATAACTATGTGTATTTGTAAAGTTTAGACAAATCAGGTTATATTTTATATAAATTACATTGCTTCTAAATAATTGTTAAAGTGTCTTATTTTATTTTCTTATGTCAAATTTCTGAAACGTGAAGACCAATGGCAAAAAATAAATCTAACATACTAGAAGGTCACAGGGTTTATTTAGTTTATTCCAAAACTCTAAGTCTGCTATGCTGGAATAGATCAGACCTTTGGCAGATAGCATAGATCCAGAACTCTAAGTCTGCTATGCTGGAATAGATCAGACCTTTGGCAGATAGCATAGATCCAGAACTCTAAGTCTGCTATGCTGGAATAGATCAGACCTTTGGCAGATAGCATAGATCCAGAACTCTAAGTCTGCTATGCTGGAATAGATCAGACCTTTGGCAGATAGCATAGATCCAGAACTCTAAGTCTGCTATGCTGGAATAGATCAGACCTTTGGCAGATAGCATAGATCCAGAACTCTAAGTCTGCTATGCTGGAATAGATCAGACCTTTGGCAGATAGCATAGATCCAGAACTCTAAGTCTGCTATGCTGGAATAGATCAGACCTTTGGCAGATAGCATAGATCCAGAACTCTAAGCCTGCTATGCTGGAATAGATCAGACCTTTGGCAGATAGCATAAATCCAGAACTCTAAGCCTGCTATGCTGGAATAGATCAGACCTTTGGCAGATAGCATAGATCCAGAACTCTAAGTCTGCTATGCTGGAATAGATCAGACCTTTGGCAGATAGCATAGATCCAGAACTCTAAGCCTGCTATGCTGGAATAGATTAGACCTTTGGCAGATAGCATAGATCCAGAACTCTAAGCCTGCTATGTAGGACTAGATCAGACTTGAGCAGATAGCATAGATCCAGAACTCTAAGCCTGCTATGCAGGAATTAATCATACAATGGCAGATAGCATAGATCCAGAACTCTAAGCCTGCTATGCAGGAATTAATCATACAATGGCAGATAGCATAGATCCAGAACTCTAAGCCTGCTATGTAAGACTAGATCAGACTTGGGCAGATAGCATAGATCCAGAACTCTAAGCCTGCTGTGCAGGAATTAATCATACAATGGCAGATAGCATAGATCCAGAACTCTAAGCCTGCTATGCAGGAATTAATCATACTTTGGCAGATAGCATAGATCCAGAACTCTAAGTCTGCTATGCAGGAATTATTCATACAATGGCAGATAGCATAGATCCAGAACTCTAATCCTGCTAGGCAGGAATTAATCATACAATGGCAGATAGCATAGATCCAAATCATCCAGGTCCTCACTGGAAGCTGTCTTATCTGGATGTGCACTTTTTACTGCTATGTATCTATTAATATGTCTTGTTGCCTCTGCATGTAGTCTTTTATCGAATATCTTGTATTTTCCATGTGTTAGTAACAAATGCAGTGTAATGAGTTCAATGATTGGTTAAAGATCATAAACTTTGTGCTCTAACTTTTATGAAAACCTGTGAATACAAACCTATTTTTCATTCATAATTGAAGCAACCACTTAAGTTATATTTAACAATAAAATAGATGAATACAAACCATTGTTGTTGTAAATTACATATAGGTGAACTAGGGGGACAAATTCGAGTTGCGCCCTAGTGAAAAAAATGTGTTGCAAAGGCATCTATATGACCAGATATGTTAGCTGTTTGTACAGTCACCTGTCACAGCAGGGTAAGGTAAACAGTCTCCTGTATGGGACTTGGAGTTCTTTTAACTCTGAAAATATCTGAATAATGGGGTCTGACTTTGATAAATTAGAATAATGGGTTTGTGACCAAAATTGTTAAGAAGGGAGTCTCTAGGGCCCTGGGACAGTGATCACATGGTCTGAGGGAAACAAAGTGTGCAAACATCTTGGTTCTATGTACCAATAAAGTACACACATTGAACAGACTAGCAAATAATAAATTGAAGAATAACATTTGTAGGAATGTTCATACAATATGATGAAAGATATCTTTATATAATTGGCAACCATGGCCTAGCGGTTAGAGTCTTAAGACTTACAGAAACAAAAATCTAAATGATTTAAAGTCATATTTGTCCTTACCTTAATCCCCAAATATTATTTAATGATTTCTGTACAAACTCTTGCTCTGTTATTTGAATGCATAGACATATTAGGAAAATATCAACAATTTTATATTCTTCAATCTTTGGAAAAATGCCCAATATCTCTGTTTGTTTGATTTAATTCCCAATGTCATTAGGGTTAAAATTATCACAATGTCCAGGGTATAAGTATTCTCACAAACAGTAATGATTTTATTTTTTAATAAATGAATTAGTCTTCATTTATTTCAATAAACAAAGGTTATTTGTTTAAATATTGGTTCTGTTTTCCTGATAAATTTTGAACAGATGGGTAGGTTAGATGTAAATTAAAGTTATTAGAATAGATATAAATAATTTAAATTTATTTAATGCAACTCGTAGGTAGTTTCCTAATTTATATTGTTCAGTGATTTCCTTAACTGACTTTTAACATTGTCCACACGGTGCTGTCTTTAAATGACCAGGGAACATGAAAAATGAAAGCTTTATATTTTATTACAAACAAGTCCTCCAAAATTATTATGATGAGGTAATAGAAGAAGATAATTGTCTTCACTATGATAAATAATTGTCTGTTCTAGATGGCAGGAACAATCTTTCATAAGGCCTTTCAATCACTCATAGCAGCAGTATTTTTTGTAAATTGGCATATTATTTTTCAATTTAGGTATAAGTCTGAGTTCTTTTTTGTAACTGGAAGGTCATTTGATTCAACAGGACCTAATTGGGGTAACTGTTAAATGGCCCTCAGCAAAATGAGGCCCATTTCAATTGAAGTGGGGGCTTACAGATGGATTTTCTGTCACTTAATGTGATGCGAACATTTGTGACTATCTCCTAGGAGAAATTTGAGCTGCTATGAGTCCTAAAGTATTTACCTTCAAACATTGTGTAACATGACTCTTAACACGATACATTTAATAATACCCTAACTTTCATTCTTATTTGTGGACTGTGGCTACATGATTGTAAAGGTTACAAGAAGATCAGAAGACTAAACAGTGTGATAGATTCCATCTGGGTTAGCACTGTTTGCCAAAGATTGTCAATTTGTGCTTCCTTTGCTTGAATCATAAGAAACTTCAGTTTGAATTTAATCTTCAATAAAAGCTGTTGGATCAGGGTCCAAGCCAACTGAAATATCTGTCAGTCAAGTCAAGTTAAATAGAACAATGAAGTTTAGTTTGCTTGGTCTGTCCAGCTTGGCTGACCAAAGATACAATGCTTTTTCAATGCCTTTAGTGAGGACTGTTCAATTCATTGTCACAAGGTGAAAGGTATACTGCAATTGCTTGAACATTGGTAGAACATTTAGAAAATCAGCAAAATAGATGAGAAAACTTGTAAAGGAAGGAATTAAAATTTGAGATGTGTTTTGAGTCTGGGGTTGGGGTGTCTAAGGGGTTAGAAGGGTGATTAGTTGATCAAGGTCAAGTCAGAAGGAATCTATATTAACAGATACTTTTGATTTATATCCTTTAACCATTTCTGTTCACTTGTGGGTTAGATTGAAGTCAAATACCACCTTTCAATTAATAACTGCATTTCTTTCAACTTCCAGTTTATAGATAGGTACTTGTACTGGTACATGAAGTTGATTTTTACAACCAAGTTTTAAGTGAAAAATCGATATACAAACTTTAAGATTGTTGTTAGACATTCTTATATTTTAACTCATTCGAAGGATCACCAGAAGCAAGTTTATATCAAATAACACTACTTTTTGTAATATTAATTATTCCATTACAACAATGATTAGATTTAAAAGTGTAAAAATTTCAGGAATTTTTGTTCCATATTATAAGGTAAAAATTCTGATTAACAAAGTTTGCAGATGAAATGTAAACAGGCTTTTTGTGTTTGTCATTACTTGGCAATGTCTGAATGAAATTGAAGTACAAAGTTTGTTGAGAAAGGTAAATACAACTGTATCTAGTCTTTGTACTTTTGTATTGTAAGGTGTTGTATAAAAAAAATTCTCTGTGAAGTTGGTGCAACTGAATGAGGGTGAATGCGGTGTGTAGGACAATAGGCGAGCTGAGAGGAGAGGGGACCTTTGTCCAACGATACAATGACAGGTAGTTGTTGAACGGCCCGTAGTTGTTGAACGGCCCGCGCACCTACACACTGGAGACTCTTTCTTCAGCATGTGTCAGTTAGAAGATCATGAACCTATAGTGCATCCAGGCACATATGGCAAGGCTTTTGTACATAATCATTCATATATTCATATTAAGATTTTGTCAGTTGGTCAATTGTATGGTCAGTTTGTGACCATTTATTGATGTGTAAATGGTTATTTAGGATTTTTGGTTTCATATTTGCTGTTTTATGTCAACAGTTAGGTTGGAGAATATGTGGGGGATGTGTTTGGACCTGTGTTTGGATTGGAGGAGAAGTCAGGTAGACTGATGTAAACATTGCCATCAGAGACGCGCTGAAGCTGTAGAGAAGCGAGGGGCGGTGATGCATGAAGTAACCATTTTATATGTTTTATATGGCTCAGAAGATCAGATGTGCTCAAAGTAAGGGAAGAGAGTGGCATATAGATATAGTAACCATCAACATACTTTGGTTTTAAGCTGGATTGCTTATACAGTTGTTACTCATTTTTTTTACTTATTTTGTGCTTCTGTAGTTTTCTAAGGTCCATATGGATATAATGTGGGACCACAAACAGTGAAAGATGTGCATTGTGTATCTTAAAGTGTGGATGTAATTGCTCTAAACAGCATCATTGTATGGATTTGTTTTGTTTAGTTGGAAGAAAGATAAGAAAAAAGCTGTGATATCTTTCATCCATGGATGTGGGGGATTTCCCATCCTCATGTTCTATATGGAATCTGCTATCACTGGACTAGTCTGCAGGGACTGGGGGGATTTATATTTCTTTTTATTGATTCACTCAGGTAAGCTATGTTTTGGTTTTTGTTATTTGTTTGCTCATATTTCTATTTCACAATTAAACAAATCTTTTTACAGGTATTTACTGTGTGGTAGAATGATCTTAAATGAGGTACTTGCTGTTTGAAAGCATTGTTAATTTATACCTGTTTTCATGTAAATATAAAAGGTTAATAAATATACCTCTAAGTAGACTGATTAGGGGCTACACTATTTGCCGAAGGCTGATCATTTTGAACAAAACCAGCTGAAGTGGTTGAAGCCATTTTTTAGTCAGCATCATGTTCTTGAGTAGTTCTCTTCCCTCCCTATCTTCACTTAATCAGTTATTCTCTCTCCCCAAGTTGACTCCAATTTTCGTGCCGTTAAATGCATTCTCTTATACATATGGCTACTTGTTCTCATCCGGACAACAAGATACTTTTATGCTTCCTGTGTTTGCTTACAATAAGTAACTTGAAAACTTTAGAGTAATAATGTTGTCTGATGGGTGACAGGATCAATTAGAGCTTTCCATTTAAATGCCTGCTCTAGTTTAGAGTCTAAACTCATAGAGAAATACATTTGTAATACATTTACTCTGCTGAAATATGAGTTATTTGTTACATTCAAAAGTTATAAGTGATGTTCTAGAAACCTCAAAAAAAAAGCATTGATTGTCATCAGTGAGTTCCCACCAGATGCTGGCTAATCAAGATCAACACAATATGCCTATACCTGATCAAAATGTGCTTAGCTAGTTTAGGAAGTAAGTCAAAATAAGAGATCCAAGGACAATGAAGAAAATGTTATGAGGGATATGTATGCTCATCCATGAGCTTGCTGCTTTAATTACAATCTTGTCTCCTGTTCTTGACAGCAGTTCATTAACTGAATTCTTCTGTGCCAACTGTACAATCTGCGTATTGTAATATATTACTGCATATAAGGATTTTATACCAGGAATTCAGGAGATTTAGAACTAGCAATTTATGAGATTTGTGTTGGAAGAACAGGAAGTTTGGTACAATACTAATGTGGTGGGCAGGTTGGTTCTGGTCATTTAGGATGTACATGATTATAGTGCCGTAACAGTTAGGAAAATCTTTACTGCCTATTTAGGAATTGTTATACTTGCCATTATGGAAAATTTACATTGGAAACGAGAGAGGTTTGCAGTAAAAATAAAGGTTTTGCACCACAAATACAGATGGCTTTGTATCAGAAATATGGAGGGTTTGAGACAGAAATATGGACGGTTTGAGACAGAAATATTTGAGGGTTTGAGACAGTAATATGGACGGTTTGAGACAGAAATATTGGAGGGTTTGAGACAGAAATATGGACGGTTTGAGACAGTAATATGGACGGTTTGAGACAGAAATATTGGAGGGTTTGAGACAGAAATATTGGACGATTTGAGACAGTAATATGGACGGTTTGAGACAGAAATACTGGAGGGTTTGAGACAGAAATATGGAGGGTTTGAGACAGAAATATTGGAGGGTTTGAGACAGTAATATGGAGGGTTTGAGACAGAAATATTGGAGGGTTTGAGACAGAAATATTGGAGGGTTTGAGACAGAAATATTGGAGGGTTTGAGACAGAAATATTGGAGGGTTTGAGACAGAAATGTTGGAGGGTTTGAGACAGAAATATGGAGGGTTTTAGACAGTAATGTTGGAGGGTTTGAGACAGAAATATGGAGGGTTTGAGACAGAAATATGGAGGGTTTGAGACAGTAATATGGACGGTTTGAGACAGAAATATTGGAGGGTTTTAGACAGAAATATGGACGGTTTGAGACAGAAATATTGGAGGGTTTGAGACAGAAATATGGAGGGTTTGAGGACAGAAATATGGAGGGTTTGAGACAGAAATCTTGGAAGGTTTGAGACAGAAATATGGAGGGTTTGAGACAGAAATATGGAGGGTTTGAGACAGAAATATGGAGGGTTTGAGACAGTAATATGGAGGGTTTGAGACAGAAATCTTGGAAGGTTTGAGACAGAAATATGGAGGGTTTGAGACAGAAATCTTGGAGGGTTTGAGACAGAAATATGGAGGGTTTGAGACAGAAATATGGAAGGTTTGAGACAGTAATATTGGAGGGTTTGAGACAGAAATCTTGGAAGGTTTGAGACAGAAATATGGAGGGTTTGAGACAGAAATCTTGGAGGGTTTGAGACAGTAATATTGGAGGATTTGCATTAGAATCATAGGTTTTTCACTATAAATATAGAAGGTTTGTGCAATGAATATGGAGATTTTGAAAAGGAATTATACAGATCTTGTAGCAGATTAGTATGAAGTTTTTTTTTACCAGAATCAAAGTTTTTTTTGCCGGTAATATGTATGTTTTTGTAATAATATGAAAATATTAAAGCAGCTACTATTATGTTTAAATAAGCTTTTTTAAAAAATAATTTAATGTTAATCAAGTTTTTTATTTTAAATTTATTCTTTTAATGGATACTTATCTACATCAAATATCATTGCTGTATATGAATTTTAGGAATTTTGGAAGTATATAAAACATATTTAAAAATACCCCTTCACAATATACTTTAAACAGCCCAACATGGTTCATCAACTTATTTTTACATATAGTTCATTGCAGCGGTAAACATCGGAAATATTATCAGATGTTAACTTATATAAAAAATATATTTTATTAGTACAACAGTTAATATTTTTACATTGGTCAGGATATTTTTTAGCCTTTTCTACCTTCAATATCCCAAAACACTGTATATGGGTATGACCAGTAGGTCGTGTCTCTGATTTGTAACTTACTCTATAGCTTGTCACTACCTGGGTTCAAGTCCAAGTCTGGCAAGAATCTTTATGTTGGGACATTCTTCAGCTGACATACAGTATGCCGGCAGCTGACATACAGTATGCCGGCAGCTGACATACAGTGCACCGGCAGCTGACATACAGTGTGCCGGCAGCTAACATACAGTGTGCCGGCAGCTGACATACAGTGTGCCGGCAGCTGACATACAGTGCGACGGCAGCTGACATACAGTGTGCCGGCAGCTGACATACAGTGTGCCGGCATGCTGACATACATTGTGCCAGCAGCTGACATACAGTGTGCCCGCAGCTGACATACAGTGTGACGGCAGCTGACATACAGTGCGACGGCAGCTGACATACAGTGTGCCGGCAGCTGACATACAGTGTGATGGCAGCTGACATACAGTGTGCCGGCAGCTGACATACAGTGCACCGGCAGCTGACATACAGTGTGATGGCAGCTGACATACAGTGTGCCGGCAGCTGACATACACTTTGCTGGCATGCTGACATACAGTGTGCCCGCAGCTGACATACAGTGCGATGGCAGCTGACATACAGTGGGCCGGCAGCTGACATACACTTTGCTGGCATGCTGACATACAGTGTGCCCGCAGCTGACATACAGTGCGATGGCAGCTGACATACAGTGGGCCGGCAGCTGACATACAGTGTGATGGCAGCTGACATACAGTGTGCCGGCAGCTGACATACAGTATGCCGGCAGCTGACATACAGTGTGATGGCAGCTGACATACAGTGTGCCGGCAGCTGACATACACTTTGCTGGCATGCTGACATACAGTGTGCCCGCAGCTGACATACAGTGTGCCGGCAGCTGACATACAGTGTGCCGGCAGCTGACATACATTGTGATGACAGCTGACATACAGTGTGCCTGCAGCTGACATACAGTGTGCCCGCGGCTAAAATACAGTGTGATGGCATGCTGGCATACAGACAGTTTGCTGGCATGCTGACATACAGTGCGCCTGGCATGCTGACATACAGTGTGCCTGCAGCTGACATACAGTGTGCCGGCATGCTGACATACAGTGTGCCAGCATGCTGACATACAGTGTGCCAGCAGCTGACATACAGTGTGCCCGCAGTGCCCGCAGCTGACATACAGTGTGCCGGTGGTTCTACCTAGGCATTTTTATGGGATCTTTGTCCACCATTGATAGCAAACACATCCCATTTTTTATACATCTCCACTTTAGAGTCACCCTCCCTTTTAGAACTTGGCTGTTGGTGTTTCAAATATTCCTGTATAATCAGATCATTTTACACAAAAAGGGGAGAAAAATACCTCCCTTTTCACCATTGAATGAACAGTGAGCAGCAGCTTTCTGACTCAGGTGTCACTTTTTATACATTCCCTGACTCACTTCAAGTCTTTATGTCCTTTGGTTTAGGGTCAGACAATTTAAGGGACTCTTCTTTTTTTTCATTTCTTTTTTTCAACTTTCAATTTGTTGTAGCTTTGAAAGCTTTTAATTTCAGTTTTTTCAATCTCTATCTCTGTTTAGGGCAGTAGTGAAAACAAACTGAAACAGTCTTCTTTTAAAAGATATTTATTGCCTATTCAAATGTTTTCAACAACACCAAATTTCCATGTGTTCATCATCTAAAGATGATTTTACTTAAACAAATAGATGGGAATATTTGGGACACAATCGAGTCTAGATACAAATTCCCTGCAGAAAGATACATTTCATGTATCTATTTTTCTGTTTTGGGCTTTAGTTTTCTACCTTTCATATATAATCTGGATTTTGTTTTTTGTATTAGCAATTTTGTTGTCATTTTTTATTCTATAATTTACTAAATGGGTTTGTTGAATAGTAAAAAAGTATTTAAAAATCATCAAGAATTCTCACAAAGTAGAAGTATTAATTTAATATTAAGTAGCTTGTGCATAATTGTTTTAAAGATGGTGACTTCAAGCTAACCCAAAGACAAATATCTGGATAGAACCACTGGCACACTACAGGTAAACTGATAGACCAAAATATTCAAACTTATCACTCGGTCATAACTAACATATGTGTTGAGGAATGCATGTGCTAAAAAATTGAATTGTCTATGGACTATTAGGATGCTCCTTGTATATGTTTAGTAAAAAGTTCCTGATTCAGGTCTAGGTAGAGGTTTGATGTCACCTCAGTAGGGCTAGGTCACATCCCCCTCAACAAACTGTCTGACTACACTACCAAACCAATTAATATGTCAGCTACTGTTTTAACATACTTCACCATCCTGTCTTCCTTTCTGTCAAAGCAAAGTGGAAAACACAAGTGAGACAGGACTACCTAGTTAAACAATCTCCTGTTGCTTTTCCTAATTTCTTCATTAAAATGTTCTAAATAGATTGCTGTTGCTAGTCACCAGAACCCATATTTGAATGATGCTTCAGGTTTAGATAATATTTAGTTTTAATAATTTATCTATCACGGCACTGTTTGACATGGCTAAGGCAGATAATGCAGATCAGCCAGCTATGGCTGATAGTTTCCTGATCAAGCTCTACATTATTATCTGTCAGCCTTGATAATTCCTTATTACCTATGAACAAAGAATAAATACCATAATAAATAAATTAATAAATACAATTCAGTATTTGTTTTGCATGAATTTAGCATGTTATCAGTTAAGAACTAGATATATTTGAAGAAGTAATAGTTTGCAAATATTCCCCCTAGATCTGATACATTTGGGTACTTGTTAAAGTGTAGTATTTTGATAAAACATAGTGTTTGAAGGAGAATAAATGATTAAGATTTAATATCTGACAGACCCCTTCAGAAAACAATATGTGGTTTTTACCCTACTAATATTCACTGTTGTCATGCATGTAATTGGTAAAGGCCACACAAGAAAAAAAGCTAACAGCAACTCCCAGCAAGAACAAAATCCCTGTTGAAAGGGAACAGATTATGCTTCTTCTATTAGTCAATGACACTTTCTTGCATCAGAAAGTGATCAAAAACACATTTTCTTGTCTTGTGAAATCACATTCTATCCCTGTTTTTTTTATCTTTATCATTCATACTCCCCAGTCAGTTTTTCT
Source organism: Sinonovacula constricta (assembly GCA_007844125.1). Taxonomy (NCBI): domain Eukaryota; kingdom Metazoa; phylum Mollusca; class Bivalvia; order Cardiida; family Solecurtidae; genus Sinonovacula; species Sinonovacula constricta. The sequence goes on from CM017560.1 coordinate 6,610,084, forward strand.
TCTGCTTTCAACATTTCAGATACGACAAAAGGCCTAATGGGTTTTCTGTGCAATGGAGGGCAACTGCAGTCATTAAAATCACATTTTATGAACAAACCATTGGTGTTTATTTTTTTGTTTGCTTCTCTTTTGCTGCTTTCTATGTGGATGTCAAGTTCTTAATGAGACTTATGCAGTTCTTTACACTTTGTTTTCTGAAATAACCTTTGTGGTTCTTTGAGTTGAATGGAAGATTGCTGGAAACATGCTTACAAGCAAAGATGTAAAAGAAAAATTACTGATCTTTAAGAATCACCCCTTTTTTTCTGTAAATTAATTTCTTTTGTTCTTGCTTAAACCAACAGTACTTGAAGAGACATCATGTTTTATACCTGTCTCTGTTGATTGTGTGCAAATTGAAAAGCATTCAACTCAGTAGAAACTTTTTTAAAGAAAGAAAAGGCAAAGCAAGAGAAAAAACTGAATCAATGTGAGAGTCAACACCTTATTCTGTGTGAATGGCTAGGGGACGCTCAAGCATTCTGTTTATTCCCAAATAAACTTTAGACAAGTACTCCCCTGTTTCTTTGGACAGCAAACATCAAAAGCGTTGAATTATTAGAAATCATATTACTTGGACTAGAGGTTAGATTTCACAATGTAGAAGTGTACTCAGTAGTGCTTTTCCCTCGCTGTGCCTTGTCCAATGTTCCCCATTCACATCTTTGTGTCATACAGCCCATTATAATAGATGTGCTAGTAGCAGCCAATGAAATGTGAGACGATTCTATTCGATGCCGACACCTCGTGTGTTTTGACACTTGCCCCCATGTAAAGACGAGATAGCAATTTTTTAAAATAGACTTTGGAGGGTTGAAATATGTCGTTTCAGATTTATTTATTCATCTCAGATTGTAAATGGTATATGATATATTGGCATGATTCAAATATCCCCAGGGATAGGAAATTGGGCCTCATAGTTATTGTTGTCGTTGTTGCTAGTTCTATTTTTGGGGGGTAGCAGATAAAATTCTGAACCAGGAGCTGGACTACACTATACAACCTCTGTAAGTTAAAAAAGTTAATGTGTGCAAGTTCTATTGAGGAATTTGAGAACATGTGCAGAGCCTTGGCTGTAGAAAGAAAGAAACATATTTGGTCTCTAATTGGAACCTTGATAAATAGTAACCCTTATTCTGGCTAAGCACAAATTGGATCAGGCTTAGACAAAAACTGTAGATACAGATTAGCCAGCAAGCACTGGGAGCAGTCTGATTAGGATCTACACGATATGGTGCTGGGTTTCTAGCATTATGTCTAGGTATCTTTGTATGTAGATTTGAGTAGATGACTAATAGAACTTATTATATGAGTCATATAAACAAAATGTAGTATAGACATGCACTGGTGGTTCTACCCTAACATTTGAGTCTTCCTCCACCAAAAAGCTGAACATTGCTATAATGATAATAACTGATCACTGCAATGTATTTAAAAACAAACCAACTGACTATAACCTCAAGGGATTATGGTGTTACAACTGTGAGTTAGAATATAAGGCTAACAGTTATTTTGTGATTTGTTTCAAATCTGATTTTTTTTTAAAGGTCTTACGATTGACAGAACCATTTGTTCTAGGCTACAATGTTTGACTAGTAGAATACCTGACCTGCTCATTCAGTGGGCAGCTGTGGAGTAATGGTGGTGTGGCCGACTTGTAACTTTTTTGACTGCTTATCCTTGCATTGCTTGGATTCGAATCCTGTTTGAATTGAAGGACATAATTTGGGAAAGTCTTCCAGCTGACAATCTCTGTGTCGATCATTCTTCACAGACATTTGTCTTGAGTCTTTCTTCACCAGCAGCTAGACATAACATAATAACCATAATCATTTGCTGTAAAGTTTTTAAAAAAATTTTTTAATTCTACTCTGAGAAATGGTCGACTGAGCTTACCTTGGGGAGGGGGGTACAGGCGACAAAACTATCAAGTTAAGATTTGAAAAGTCTAGCATAATGTCAAACGCGATCAGAAAATAAAGCATTCAGACTGAAAGGCTATGAAAGTAGCGTTCATGTAATTTTCAAATCTGAAAGGATTTTATTTAACCAGGCGAGGCATTTGTCAAAGCAATAATGGAAGAATATCAACGCATGGTAGAGAGCTTTTTCATCTTTAGATTGGCTATTTAACAGATAAACACTGGTTTGGGGTGAACTAAAGAAGATGTTTACATGGACCAACATTCTAACAAGTCTTTAAGTTTTCAAGGAATACCTGATTGTTTTCTAATGTCCCTTTTCCAGCATATATAAAAAAAATATCAGCTGTAGTGTTGCATCCATCATGCATAATTATTGAAGTTTATAGGAGGGTTCACATAAACCTAGGTAAATACTCTGATTGTTTTAAAATGTTCATTCAAAGTGTTTAGTTATTCTTAAATATAGAAAGTTAGTGTTGAAAAATGTTTTTTTTTATATTTATTTCCTTATATATATATATATATATTAAAGTGTAAATTTTCATGAAATGTGAGGGAAAAATAAGGTTAAAGATAAACAAAGAAATGTTTGCGGTAATTTGCCTCTGTAACAAGCACAATTTTACAAGCTATTTAAAGAAACAGAATTGAGCATGAAAGTTTTAATAAACAATTTATTAATTTTTTAAATAAATCAATACTGAAGGAATTGATGTTGATAAACATCCAATATTTTGATAAAAGATGCTCAGTTATTTTCCCATCCAAAATGGGTAGCAGTTCCCATGAAGCTTAGGAAGGAGAGAGGAAGAGGGGCGACAAGAAAAGACAAGGCTCAATGGTAATGACTACACGAAGCAAACCAATCAAACCAGAGCTAGCTCTTGATAGTGTTTTAATGAGACTGGAGTTTAAACACTTCTAAACACAGGCGGGCACATCAAAAGGTTTCTAGCATGCAAGATGGCATGACAGAATAATTCACTTCCCAGCTAAGGTAGTTACATTGAAACAGAGGTGAAGTTTTTTGCAGTATTTGTTTATGACCTGGTGAATTATCAATAACAACTTCCCTTGTCTGAAGAGAGCAAGGGGTTTTATCCGCAAGAAAAAAATAACTGAGTTCAAGTCGGTTGCTTCTTTTTTCTTTTAAATGGTTATTGTAAGGTGTTAAATTAACAAAAAGTCAGGAGAACCTGTTGTAGCATCAATCTTCCTTGCCAGTAACTTGTTTAAGATCTGGAATAGTTCAGATTTTGAGAGAAGAATCTGATGCAGTTTTTATAGTCGACTGCCTGTGCAGGGGTGTTGCAAACTTGCTCAAGAATGTTTCTAAAGAAAATAAAGACACATAAATATTGTACATTTCTGTATAATGCCTTAACATTGGTTTATTATAAAGCAATAAAAAATCTTTGTTTTTTTTGTTACCAACTAAAAACAAATCTTACTCCATAGAGTTGTGGAGACTTAACAACAAATATTATAATCCTGACCAGATATCTCCCAACTGAAGCAGTCATGTAAACATATCCCTTAGTGTGCCTTTATGAATAAAAAAACAATATTTTGGCAAAGTCTGAACCAGATTGGCTGGCTGTACAAACTGGGTTCTTAATTACTAGAGTTAATTGGAAAACCACACATTGTTACTCCATTTAGCCAATCATATTATAGCATTGTGTTAGAGCAGCAGAAGACCCTCAGCCAATCACAATAAAGATTACTTACTTGTGGCATTTATATAAATATTTTATTTAAGGTTTGTTTCTTAAATCTTTCAGGTCAATTTTATTAGAATTTCCTTAAAAGGTCAATAGCTTTTTCAGAATTTCCTTCAAAGAATTCTTTTCCCCAAATTTTATAATATATAAAAATTGTGTTAGATAAAAAATGTTAAATTAACATTTTTAAAATTTAAAAATGGATTTGTGGACCAAACAATGTCATAAGTAGTAAAAATGACTAATTTTCCTAATAAATACCATTTGAACTGTTGCAAAGTGAACGTTTAAACTAACAAATACTGCAGAAATAGTGTTTAAAAATATTCAGTTAAAAAAAAGTAAATCTTGGCAAATGCTCGGTTTATTTAAAACACCTAGACCATTGTTCACGTCGGCTATTCTTGTGTTTTATCAGGTAAAACTTATTGCTTTATTCAGTCTGTTTGGTGTTATTTTCTCTTTCCAATGCTTCCTTTTGATCAATGTGAAATACCAAACAATGTGAGGTAATTTATTAAACAGAGACTCTAGTGATTAGGCCTGGGTTTTGATGCCTCTTTTATCAAGGTCTGGTAGTCTCTCAGATCACACAATGTCTAAAAATAACATAAGGGGTGACCTGGAAGAAGGTGATGAGAGGTGTTACATGAGCCATGTTTCAGCTATCCCACTTAATTAGTCAGACAACAATTTATATATGTTTATATAAAAAAAAAAGTTTTGAAAAATGGAACAGTGCAACCAATTTTCTTACTAAATTCTTAGCACATTCCTGCTTGTTTTTAAAACACTATATATTATAATTATTAATTATAACTATGTAGAAAATTATATTAAGTATCAATGGTATATATTTCAATTAATATGACTTGTCAAAAAAGTTTATATACATAATCTGTATATAATGTACATAACATTTTATGTCAGAGTTTTTTATTGAGAGGAGTTTCTCTTTTGGTCAAAATATTGATGGTAATCATTTATATTGACTCATTGTTCCATTTTTAAAGTTACTTGGCCATAGTTTTGTGTAGTTGCATGACACATAGAAACACACGATCCACACTTTGAATGACACATAGAAACACATTATCCACACTTTGTATGACACAAAGAAATACATTATCCACACTTTGTATGACACAAAGAAATACATTATCCACACTTTGTATGACACAAAGAAAAACATGATCCACACTTTGTATGCAGCATAAAAAACACACAATCTCCACTTTGTATGACACATAGAAATACATGATCCACACTCTATATGACACATAGAAATACATGATCCACACTCTATATGACACATAGAAATACATGATCCACACTCTATATGACACATAGAAATACATGATCCACACTCTATATGACACATAGAAATACATTATCCATGCTTTGTATGCCACATAGAAACACATGATCTCCACTGTGTATGACACATAGAAATACATTATCCATGTTTTGTATGCCACATAGAAACACATGATCTCCACTGTGTATGACACATAGAAATACATTATCCATGCGTTGTATGCCACATAGAAACACACAATCTCCACTGTGTATGACACATAGAAATACATTATCCATGTTTTGTATGCCACATAGAAACATACAATCTCCACTGTGTATGACACATAGAAATACATTATCCATGCTTTGTATGCCACATAGAAACACATGATCTCCACTGTGTATGACACATAGAAATACATTATCCACACTTTGTATGACACATAGAAACACATGATCCACACTATGTATGACACATAGAAATACATTATCCACGCTTTGTATGACACATAGAAGCACACAATCCATTCTTTGTATGACAAATAGAAACATGCAATCCACACTTTGTATGACACATAGAAACACACGATCCACACTTGTATGACACATAGAAACACACGCTCCACACTTGGTATGTATTTAATTCATAAAAAAACTGTCGAGCCAGAAACTGTATTTCTTGATGATCGAAACATTCACTTGACATATTACCGGTACTGTTTGCATATTTCAAAGATGTCTTGATGATCGAAACATTCACTTGACATATTACCGGTACTGTTTGCATATTTCAAAGATGTCTTGATGATCGAAACATTCACTTGACATATTACCGGTACTGTTTGCATATTTCAAAGATGTCTTGATGATCAAAACATTCACTTGACATATTACCGGTACTGTTTGCATATTTCAAAGATGTCTTGATGATCGAAACATTCACTTGTCATATTACCGGTACTGTTTGCATATTTCAAAGATGTCTTGATGTGCTAAAAAATGAATCATGGCAAAGATTCACCCAGGCAAAATACAACACAATCTTTCAAAGAACATCATGTTCACATATTGTCTGGAGATCAGGGCCAATGGTATATTTTATAATCATTGTTAGGAACAAAGACCTACACAAAATTTGACCAAATCTGACCAAGTGACAGTAAGGAGTACTTGCATTACAAGGCTGGGGTTAAGATTTTTGAGGTTTGTTAAATTGGATCAATGTCAGGTTTACTTCACTTTAATGGGGGCACCCATAGCGTAGTGGAATCGTCGCCGATTTGTAAGTCCTTTGACTGCTTAACCTCACAACGCATGGGTTCAAGTCCTATTCAGGGCTATGAACTTAATGTGGGAAGGTCTTCCAGCTGGCCAGTGGTGTGCCAGTGGTTCTACCCAGACATTTGTTTGAGTCTTTCTCCACCAAAATATACAACTATCTTGATCATAATTGGTCGCTGGTATGTGTTTAAAAAGCACAACAATTAAACACTTTATTATGATATATAAATGTCCCAAATTTCCAGGAAACCTGGTATATTCTCTCACGATTAACACTAGGTCTGGAAGACCTAGACCATAATCTTCACAGCTGTTAAATTAGATAGGGGATATACAGAATGATGAAATTTAAAAAAGTATTTTTCTTACTGTTTATGAAAGAAATTTTTACACCTTGTTTTATACAGAAAAAAGTGATATTTAGGTTTTCAATATACTTCCATAGTGGTTAGTTGTGTATTATGATTCATATGACAGGAAAACAGGAGCTATGCTGTATACTGTACAGATGTACATCAAAACAAAATAATGTAAACATCATGTAGAAGACAAGTGTGGAGAACACAGACATAAAGGTGGTATTAAGAAGGAAATTTTGTTTCCCAATCACATTATCCTGACACCAGGCCAACCAGTTTTGGATCTACCCTTGTATTTGCTTAAGAATTAGCAGGGGAGCTATAGCACTACCATTTTTTTCATGACTTTGGTATGTCACAGCCCTGGATTGAACCTGGGGTCACCCGTACCTCAGGATCCAATACTTTACCGATGTTTCTACCAGGTCCGGTCCCAGGGAGAGAGTTGAGAACACAAACATAAGGCTGGTTCACAGCCACTGCTTCAGGCTGTCTTACCTCAAGCAGGGTGTTGACTGGTCACTCCACACTGGCTCCTTGATTTATGTGTTTGTTGCCATGGCAACCAAAAGTTTACCATATGGCAGCCCTGTTAATGATGAACAATGAGGTGTACATTATTGTTTCTGCTGACATACTGAAGTGGGTTTTTTTTTTCAGTAGATGCAATAAAAAATTTAAAAAAATAGTAATCATTCTTACAATGCTTTTTTTCATTAAAATCAAACACAACTTTTATCTAGAATGAATTTCCAACTTTATTGTGATTTTTTTTTTACCGCTTTGTTCATTTCATCAGTGCTATGGTCAGTTCTGTCCTATCCATTGCTATTTAATGTTTGACTATTTGAATGCAGATGACTGTCAGACTTCATCCATTGTCCCGTAGATAGTCGTCTGTCAAACCCTTCTGTTCCTACCTGTGATTTATTTGTACCTGATTGAGTCTCACATTCTTTTGCCGTCTGTTAATGAATTATGCCAAACCTTGCCAATTGACCTCTTCGTCTTAATCAGCTGGGTTATCTATACGTGGTATAGGACCTTATAGTAGTGGCTGGTGTTATGTTTACTCAGTGACTCTTTACGTGACCTCATTTCATTCAATGATTGTCATATTATAATTAAGTTCATGTAAAGAACCATCAGAAAACAAAACAAGACAAAAGAAAAAAGTGCATTTTTTTATCTATTGATCATTGATTTTTCTACATATTTTAATAAATAAAAAGCAAATAATAAGAAAGTAACATAAATACATAAATAGCTGGTATTAGTATATTGTATGTAACAATTGGAAGACAATTAAGCAACCAGTCTTGTGTTGAAATGAGGATAAATGTTCTTCTGATTGAACTAAATGTAAACTTCACAGACTAAACTTAAACTTAACCAAACTGACTGAACTTAATTGAAAGATGCTGACTGAGAGAAATTGGCCACTTATGTCTTCTATCCCAATTGCATAGTGTATTAAGGTTTGTTGTTTTGTTGTTGTTGTTTTGCGTGTTTTTTGTTTGCATAAATATCCTATTAGAATAGGTAAGGTATGTTTGAAGGTATGTTTAAAGCTTACAATGTCATACCATCTTGGCCTCATATAGTAACAACAAGATGTTGATAGTAAAATCTGATCCACCTCTCATTCACTGACCTTATCCTGCCATCTCTTGCAGTGTAGAAGTGTTGTGAAGAAATACTTGCACGCTCCAATCATATATAAACGATAACTTATTTTTTATGTTAAAAGGGCAGATTTTATATAAATGTTAAATTTGTAAATTATAAAATGAACTTTATTCAAGGGTGTTGGCAGCATGAGAATAAAAGGGGAGACAGGGTACTAGGTTTCTTATATGACAGTGGCTGTCATAAAATCACAATATTGTGTAAGCGAAACTGTATAGACCTTACAATGCTTTGCTGTGTTGTCGTCAACAAAGGTTGTAACACACTTCGTTCTTGAAAGGGGATTCAACGTCCAAATATACCATACAGATCTCTGTGTTAAAAGGAGATTGTATACAGCAGTCAAGAACCTTTTCATTTTTTTGGGTATCTTCGCAATAATTGCGAGAACTCAGTTATACTCTGCATCTTATAGAATTAATAAAACATATTACAGTAATATTATTTAAAAGATACAGTTGTGTAAATGTTTAGAACTTTGAATTCAAATATAATTAGTTGACAGGCACTCCTAGTTTTACTAATATTTACATACTTTTCTTTTTGTCACACTATGCCTTAAGAACTTTTTTATAAATTTATGATGTTGGCGTAAAATCATTCACAGATTTTTAGATCAAAATATTTGTTGAGCCAGCTGAATCTTTATTCATGATATACTTTGTTAAAATCATTTGTAGATTAAAAAAGAAGGGAGAACATTTGGTAAATACTATGAAAAACATTATATGTATATTATAAACAAGGACTTTTATTAAAAACTGTTAATGTAATTTTGTTTTTTATACCATGAGCAATACTAAGGCTCTTAGTAAAACATCTCCCTGTTCTTGCAGACATGAAAGATTGCTGCACTAAGATGTTATTATTTCCACTGTTGTACATACAAAAGGATCTGAATGTAAAGGTACATAGGTAATGAAATTCATGGAGTGTCCAGAAAAGCTGAGCTTTGTGTCATCATCGTGTTCAGAATATAATTATCCTGTTCAATTAACTTTAGATAAAACAGTTTTACATAATGTACATGCACTTTTAAAGGTACTCTCCCGTACAATTTTAATTTTTTCTTGAAATATCCAGAACAAGTTGTGAAAATTGGTAAAACCACTCAATGTGGAAATAATTAATTACAGGTGGAAGTGATATAAAAACCTTCAACCATCTACCATCCAACAGTTACCTGCCCATAAATACATCTTCCCTTCACTCTGTTTACCTCCCCTTTCTACCATCAAACAGTTACCTGCCCATAAATACATCTTCCCCACATTCTGTTTGCCTCCCCTTTCTACCATCCAAAAGTTACATGCCCATAAATACATCTTCCCCTTACTCTGTTTGCCTCCTCTTTCTACCATTCATCAATTACCTGCCCTTGAATACATCTTCCCCTCACTCTCTTTTTCTACCCTTTCTACCATCCAACAGTTACCTGCCCATGAATACATCTTATTCAAACACTGCCTTCCTTACCTACCATCCAACAGTTACCTGCCCATTAATACACATCCTCCACACTCTCTTTGTATCTTTTTTTCAAATTCTTGACAGTTACCTACCCATGAATGCATCTTCCCCACAATCGGTTTGCCTCCCCTGCTCTCCATTTGGCCCAGTTACCTGCCCCTGCCATCCCCACCCAATTCTGACGCATGGGCCCACCCCCTCCCAGTAAAATGTATCAGTTCGCAGCTCAGGTTCCCGGGTTGCCCTCACTGAGCCACCTCAATTCACTGTGAGATACATAGGTGTTTATATTTTCTCAGTCACAAGGAGAACTCATGCTTCTTGATACCCTAGAGCCAGCCCCCTTCAGAACCAGCTTTACAATGATGCTATTGCTGTTCTGCAAGTGCTTGAGCCTCCTGCTACTGCTTCTGCCTGTTGACTACACACCAGCTACCCCTCCCTCTCCCCTCAGTGTGCCTGTGTGTACATACACCTCCCCCGTTCCAGTATGTAGCTTGTAACTAGTCTGTTGTTGACTGTTCCTGTTGCATGTGCCCATGGAAATCATGTCAGAAAATAACAACACTGTGCCATCAAAATGGATTTATTTTATACTTGGACATTTTTCTTGACTTGGAAATATAATGTGTCTGTTAACAAAAAGTGTTTTTATGATTAAAACAGTGCATTTATCTAGCAAAGATGTACATAAACAATGTGCTAGGTTGTAGGATGATGCCTGTGTACACTGGATAAGAAAGTGCCGTATTCTGTGATTTTTCCATGTTTCTTTGTTTTGTTTTATAACCTAAAATGTAAAAGACTAAAATAATGTTGAGATAGTGCATTAGATGACAAGTGGTTGTGGAATTGTGAGGAATGTGGCTGGTGTTTGGAGGTTATAGTGTGCCCCGTATCAAGGTGGGTATGTACGGGCATATATAGGTTATCATACATGTGTGTTGCCATGTTTTTCTACAGGTTCCCACAAGACTTGGCCCTTTTATCTCCATGCAGGGCTCTGGCCTGCCATATTTATTGAAAAAACAACCCTACAATTTCTGCAATTCATTTGCTACTTGGTCTATTTGATATAAATAGTAACCAGAAATATTGATAACTGTAAATATTGTTACTCTGAAAACAAAAGGGTTTATTATCTGTTGTGCAACAGTTGTTAGTTTTTCAAGAGAGTGTTGGGCATATTTTATTCATTTTTTATGAGAAATATACCACATTTAAAAGTTTTTACGATTATTAATAAATATTGGTAAAGGATCTGTAATTTAGTACCTATTTTACCAAATTTATTACCTAAAAATATGGGGTGTGCATAGTCTTTGGAAATTTCCTCATTTGCCCCAGTCTTAACTAGAACAACTAAGATACCGCTAGGTCAGAACAGTGATCTGATATATTTACAACTAATTATATGGCTTTTACATATATTTTGAAAGGTTCTTTAAAACTGTGTCTCTTTTTTTACAACATTCTGAGATTTTCCAGTGAGTTGAAACACTTTTAAATTTGAGATAATTATTTTAAGAAATAGTAATAAATAATAACTTGAGTGCTTTTCTATATCCCAAAATAAAAAAGCCACAACAGTTAATCCAAAAATATATTTATTCCCATTTTATTATTCTTAATAAATGATCACACAGTAACCTAGTTGCATATTTTTGTGTTAAGTGACTCTAAACTGTATGTATTTACATATAAATAGGCATTTGTGCAAGTTTGTTTTGATTTATATGTATCATTGACGGGTGATTATAAAAGACCCCACAACTAGAGTAACGAAAAGGACTGGTAATAATATTACCTTTTGAATATGTAAAAACATTGTTTATAGCGAGTACAAGATATATATTAAGGTTAACAATTTATTGAGTTCTTACACCAGTGACCCGACGGGTTTTATGGGGGACAATATATTATGAGATGGCAATATTAGGAAGCACCAGTCGTTCTAGAGTGTGACAATTATACTGCTTGAGATCATGACATGTTTGTATTATTTATCAATTACCATAATCAATTATCTGTTACAAAATCTTGTCAGTAAAGTTCATACTTGCTTGAATTGTCAGTAAAACTTGTACTTCTTAGAAATGTCAGCAATATTAGTACTTGTTTGAGTTGTCAGTAAAACTGGAACTTCATAGTATTGTCAGTAAAGTTCATACTTGCTTGAATTGTCAGTAAAACTTGTACTTCTTAGAATTGTAAGTAAAATTCGTACTTGCTTGAATTGTGTACTTCTTAGAATTGTCAGTAAAGTTTGTACTTGCTTGAATTATGTACTTCTTAGAATTGTCAGTAAAGTTTGTACTTGCTTGAATTGTCAGTAAAACTTGTACTTCTTAGAATTGTAAGTAAAATTCATACTTGCTTGAATTATGTACTTCTTAGAGTTGTCAGTAAAGTTCGTACTTGCTTGAATTATGTACTCTTTAGAATTGTCATTAAAGTTTGTACTTGCTTGAATTTTTATCAGTAAAACTGATACTTCTTAGAATTATCAGTAAAATTCATACTTGCTTGAATTATTTGTAAAACTGGAACTTCTCAGAATTGTCAGTAAAGTTCATACTTGCTTGAATTGTCAGTAAAACTTGTACTTCTTAGAATTGTAAGTAAAATTCGTACTTGCTTGAATTATGTACTTCTTAGAATTGTCAGTAAAGTTTGTACTTGCTTGAATTATGTACTTCTTAGAATTGTCAGTAAAGTTTGTACTTGCTTGAATTGTCAGTAAAACTTGTACTTAGAATTGTAAGTAAAATTCATACTTGCTTGAATTATGTACTTCTTAGAGTTGTCAGTAAAGTTCGTACTTGCTTGAATTATGTACTCTTTAGAATTGTCATTAAAGTTTGTACTTGCTTGAATTTTTATCAGTAAAACTGATACTTCTTAGAATTATCAGTAAAATTCATACTTGCTTGAATTATTTGTAAAACTGGAACTTCTCAGAATTGTCAGTAAAGTTGTAAAGTTGGTACATTTCGATTTTAATAAACTGTTTTCCAAACTCTAAAAAGATTATAACCAAAATAATAGATTTTATAGTTTTTAATTTTTTTTAATTAATTATCCATTCATTTTTAATTTAATTTCACCCCCAAATAAAAAGTTATATTCGGTATAAGCTTGATGAAAGATTCTTTAAATTTTTATTCATTTTCATTTTTCACAACATTATGACAAGTGGGCAGGGCTGAAATTTTTTTCTTTTCAAAGACTTGTCCCGGACTAGTAACCTTGACAAAAATGACTTACCCGAAAATTTGCATTGTTTTCAATAAATGAACACAACAACACATTTGTCATATTAGCAACTAACAAACAAGGTAAAATAACAAATTTCTTTTATTTTCTGTTCAGAAGCATTAATGTATCGCACGTCGTGATTGGCTGTTATGGACAGGCGCATGAATTGTACTTATACCGCCTTTATGTGTTGTTGATAAATACTCATTGCGTGAAACTGATTGTCTTCATCGCTAATTCGAAACCACTGTTTATTTGTTATTTGTGTAATTGCCAATTTATGACTTGTCCAGGATTTATTTAATGATCAATGACCAGTAGCCCAAAACTGCATTTTGACTTGTCCAGGACATCGGGCTACCGTATTTTTCCAGCCCTGGTGTTGTTGTTTTTTTCCTGATTTGTTGACTTTGGAGACCAGGACGTATGACCTCTCCAAAAAACTACTAACCAAATGAGTCCAAAGTTAGAGATTTTCACTTGCAAAGTGTGGGATTTGTTATTTTCGTAAAAACAAAAATGGGAAATTTCTGAAAATGTGAAAAACACCCCTCATAATTTTTTAATCTTAAAAGTGAGTCTCTCTTCAAAAGTGTGAGAGTTCACATGTAAGCAATAGTAATGTTTAGAGATGCATACTCCCCTGTGACTTGAGGGTGTCCACAAACATGTATAGCAGCAGTATTTCAGCACTACAAGTAAAAGTATTGTGTTAATTATAATTTAGCTGAAGGGATCAGTTTGTCAGGCTTATTTTCAAATAATAATTTTTAAACAGTTAGCTGTTAAAACATGAAATTTCAGCACAAAATCTTGAATTTCTTAATATAAATATGTATCCTCCTTAATGCATAATCTGGAAAAGGTGATCATCTCTACAAAGCAAACTAGGACCTTAACAACATGCATCTTACCTACTACAAGTCTCTCAACATGTGATCTGCCAGGGCCTAATGAATGTTGATAGTGATTTCAACTTGTTTCACCACACTGTCGCATGTATTCATGTAACCTGATTATAATGTTATGGATATATACAGTCAGTTTTATGTCACTTTGACCTATATTCCTGGGGCTCTGAGTGATGATGTAGGTTTTTGTTGTATACAAACAATACATTGCTGAACCATAGTTCATGGTTGTACAGATGATAGTCAAATTAAGGTTTTGATCAGCAATATATTGCAGCATTGCACTCATTCTTAAGCATATTATAAGTTGTGAGATCTTGTAAGAAATGTTGCACCAACACAGTTGTAATAAGTACAAACTTCGATAGAAGAGATGATTTAGCTAATAATATCTTAAGTACTAACTATACATAAGGGAAAAGAAAGGATTAATGTAGCAACTTCTTAAATACCAATTATCAATAAGGATTTATTAAGAAAAATCTTTAGTACCATTAAACTTATAGAGAGGGTATGATGTTAATTTAGTTGAAATATTATCTCTTCCTGGAGCTGTTAGCATTTAGTGCTGGTGCACCTCCAAATCAGAGGATAGTAGTACATCTGCTTGTGTTTTACTCTATATCCCATATTTCTCATCAAAACTATAGTGCTGGTACTGACTGTTACCCTATATCCCATATTTCTCATCAAAACTATAGTGCTGGTACTCTGTTACCCTATATCCCATATTTCTCAACAAAACTTTAGTGCTGGTACTGTGTTACCCTATATCCCATATTTCTCAACAAAACTAAAGTGCTGGTACTGACTGTTACCCTATATCCTATATTTCTCAACAAAACTATAGTGCTGGTACTGTGTTACCCTATATCCTATATTTCTCAACAAAACTATAGTTCTGGTACTGTGTTACCCTATATCCCATATTTCTCAACAAAACTATAGTGCTGGTACACAAACAAATTGTTTGATCAAGACAATTCTAATTAGACCCTGGTATCTGCTAGAAGTTAAAATATAGTATTTGACAGGAGCTGTATCCTTTATATCAGGGGTTCTACTGATTATATATAAGATATACAATATTGCTAGGCACAGACTAAGCAAAAATATATTTGTGCTTTTTGATTGACTGTCAAAATTGTTTACCGGTAATTTTTTTAATTAACAAAATAATAAATTTAGACACGTTCAGCATTTGAAATACATAGCAGCGACCATTTATGATAATTATAGCAATGTCCAGCTTTATGGTGGAGGAAGACCCCAGACACATGTCTGAGTAGAACCACCGGCACACTGCAAGTCAGCTGAAAGACCTTCTCACATTCACTCTTTTGCCCCGAAAGGGGCTCGAACCCATTCGGTGAGAGGCTAAGCAGTGAGAGGAGTTATAAAATGGCGACACAACTACTAGAACACAGGAACCCACTCCTTCAGTATTCACTATACAGTTTGAACATGGTACTACTTTTGTAGGCCCATATCCCACATACCTTTATGGTATAGCAAAAATTGTGTTACAGCATATAGCAGAACTTCTTGGACTAATTTAAATAAAATACTCATTAAATAATGTTGATTTCTTCAATGAAATAACTGACCGCTAATCCTATGTAGCACCAGTCAACAAAAAACTGCTAAATGTTTTGTTTGTCTCAAAGCTTAGTGTTCATTTGAGCATTCAAGTTCCATCAATGGGTTAAACCAACATTTTATACATTTTCACAAAGTCAATCCCAATAGTTTTGACTATGAAATTTAACACCATAGGTGAAGTGATAAATACAGCTTGTTGTTTGGTTGATTTGGGTGTTAGATCACCTTACAGGGGCGCTATCATGCAGTTTCATCTCATCCCACTATTTAATATTTTAACAACCCTCACACATCCCTCCACACAACTTGTACCATCTTTTAATTATATAGCCAGTCATACTCAGGGTCTGTACTGGATAACTCACATTGGGAAGTTTCTTTTTCATATCAACATTATCCGATTAGTTTTGGGGGTATTATTTTTTAACCATAAATTATTTAAACTGCTATTGATAAGGTTAAATAACAGAAACATTTATGCTGAAGTATGGTTGTAAGTTTAATAAATTTTTCCTTGACTACCTCTTCAACAAGTAAAATACACTCCCTTAGTGAACTCAAGAAATCTGTGAATCTTGAATCAGTTGTGTTGTTGGAGCAAGAATTTGTTCTTCGCAAGTTTCCTGGCACAACTGTGGTATCAAGTAAAATAATCTATTTATCGTGTATCAAGCAAGCTCCCCACCTTCCTATGTCTGCTCTACAAATCCAGACAAACCGAAACAGAGCACGGCTGATGCAAATTACACAAAATTTGTTTCATTAATTGAGTTGGTTAAGATGTTAACAGAGAAGCGGAATTCACAGGCTAATCTGTATAAGACGTGGCAATTTCTACACTCTCAGGCACATGTCAGAGGAGAAACTTGAGACCTGTAAGTAAAGAGGAAACTCATCTGGGGGAATATATCTATGGTGACAGGTGTGGCTCAAGAATATGTACAGAATATGCATAAACTGACAGAAGACATGCATTAAATGGTCTGAAAACTAGCAGTTTTGTCTGTAACATTAATTTTTCTTCCTCTGATTTTTTAGAAGTCTTACTGTTTTATTTATGTTTTATTGTTTTTTCTTTTTTTTATGGGTTAAATGAACATATCAGCAAACTTACAATCAACAAGAACCTATGATTATATCCATAAGTTATTTTATTTATTTAAAATGAAGTGCCTTATCTTATTTGCAAAAACAGATTCAAAACAATGACCAAGGTTTAAATTCGACCTTTATCTCCAATCTTGCCATAGAAGGGACCAGACTAAGGTTACCCATGTTCAGAATTTTGAAATCTAATTTGAGCAAGAAACAATATGTAGAGCAACTTTAGAACACCACTTTGCTCTTGGGGATAAATATAGCTTGGGCTTGGAAATGTTGTTAATAATGAGTAGTCTGTATAATGACCTGTTTACGAGCCCATGTGTAAGAGAGAGGTCATAAAAACTGTACACGTTTTCCCTGGCAGCTGTAGCACACTGTAGGTTTCAACAGGCTTCAAAAACGTTAACTCTTTTTCTTCTTCGCACATATTGGTTTTGATTAAGAAAATATATTATAGATCCAGGTCAGCCAGCCTCCTACAAGGAGATGTCTGATCAGGATCTATATTATTTGCTGCTGAATCTCTCACATTATCTCGGGCTATTTGACATGTCACGATAAGAAGATAAAGCATAGGTTATTCTCTAAATGTAGCTGGATAGGGATACCTGATACTCTATGTGACCACTTGCAGACACTGGGCCTGAGACCGCACTCACCTTCAGCCTTTGACCACTTACATACCTTCAGCTTGTGATCACTTGCACTAACCTTCAGCCTATGACTGCTTACATACCTTCAGCTTGTGATCACTTGCACTAACCTTCAGCCTATGACTGCTTACATACCTTCAGCTTGTCATCACTTGCACTAACCTTCAGCCTATGACCACTTACATACCTTCAGCCTGTGATCACTTGAACTAACCTTCAGCCTTTGACCACTTACATACCTTTAGCCTGTGATCACTTGCACTAACCTTCAGCCTATGACCACTTGCAGACCTTCAGCTTGTGATTGTGTTTGACTCATTTCCAGCTACATTTGTAACCTTGACTGTATTTTTCTTTTTGTAACAGTGGCATGCAAAGCTGACTTTTCACATTGCTAGGGATTTGTGATCAAATATTTCAGATTCTGATCAGAGGACTTTTAACTGGAACTATTTGCCGGTGCCTGATCAGTTTGTGCTAAGCAAGTAAATTGTTCATATTTTGTTACATCCCATCGTTATCTTTTCCCTACTTGTGTCTTTTTTCTGGCTAGGATCTTAATCCAGCATTATTTTGCCATGATCCAGTTTTGTCTTTGCTCATTTTTCTTTGTATTAACGATTAATTTTAATGATGTGGTGATTCTTTTGTCTTCTACGACCATTAGGGTGTTGTACTGGGCATGTTTCCAACATCTGGAGTAGGCCAGATGGTTGAAAACAGAGTTTCACGGGCATGTGTATATTTGCTACATTTTCAACAGCAAACAGATTGTTCATTCTGCTGTTTTTTTGTTTGTTTGTAACATTACATATCACAACAACAAACAATTTTGGACATTCTTGTGAAGAAGGAAGCTCCCAGACAAATTTCTGGGTAGAAAATCTCTTGCATTCCAGATAGAAGCTCATAGTGTCAATACTGACAAAAGTGACAAGACAGTGATGGTCCCATAAGTCTGTGCAGATATTCACATCCACAATCTATATAATATTTATCAAGGAAACAGACAGCAGCAAAAATTCTTTAAAAAAGGTTTCAGTAGTTGACGTCATGTGACAAGAATTTAATTCCATATTACTTCTTCTCCAAGAATAAGCTTCATCATCTGTCCTGAGATTGCTGTGTTGATAGATGTTAACTCTAATTAAATTATAATTTACATCTATGGAAGAAAAATGTTCAAGTAAATAATCCATTATGCCATTTACTGTGAAGTTCCTTAAGATTATTTGTAGTGTTAATCACGAAACCAAGAATCTTTCTCTTATCTAGAGACAGTGTTCAGATGAAACATAAGAATGGTGTCATCACTTTCTTAAAAGTGCTATCCAACAGTTTGGGCCAAAGATGTTTGTCACAATTAACCCAATAAGTTATTTTTACCTGAAAAGGTCCTGTAAAATGCTGTTCAATCGATGCCCAAAATCTGTGTGAACAGTGAAGCATAAATCTGCAATCATCACTGCAAACAGGTATTTTCTATCTTAGCTGCGCTGCAGAGATAGCTATTTCTAAACTAAGAAAACCAGGTGATAGCTTACTTTTGACATCAAGTTGAATTGATATCCGGGTAGTCTGCTTTGACATTGATATCTATTTTTAGCAAAGATCACTATTGTGCTTATTTATAGATTTGGAAAGAATAAACATTTATAGTTTTTGCAATTTGTACTGTCTCACAATATAGGTAGTGGTCAAAATTGTCTTAACTTAGACTAAAGTACAAATCTATTTAGAAATAATGCCTGAATTCCCTCAAAACAGTGGAATAGAATATAATTACATGCAACTGATACAGGCATACTGTTGGATACCACCTTTAGCATGCTATGATTAACTGACATGATACCACAGTTGTCCAATTTTCTGATACCTGGCTGACCAGTCCTGGACTACCCTTATGTTTGACATGTTGCAGCCCAGCTTGAGCTGGGGACGTTCAATGCATGAAGCAGACAGTCTCTATCTATTGCGCTCATGATCCTCAATAGTAATTGGAGATGAAACTTTTAAATATAATTAAATAAGTTTATTCATTCTGTTAAACCATTTTTGTGTTTGTATATTTCAGAGCACTTCAAAATGTAGTGTTGCAGCCCACCAATCTAATGACTGGGAAGTGTGAGACTGTTTGTTCCTTGATGAACAACCCCTCCAAATCATGACGAGCTCTTGTCTCCGAACTCATCGATGCCCGATCTCCGTGCTCGCACTTCTTCTCACGATAATTCTCACGACATGTGCTGATGGTAAGTTGTTGTTTAAATGTTTAAATTGTTGTATGTTTTAATTGGTCTTTAAAATCTTGTCAACATTTGCTCATTGGCTTATAAGATGTGGATGCCTCCAAATCTGAAGAAGAACAACCAAGACACATCATAAAATATAAAGAAATCTCCTCTTTCCCCAGAAAGATAATAAAAAAAAAATCCAGCAATCTGACCTTGATATTTGGAAAAGGGATGGTTTTGTCAAGCCTAAAATTTAAATGTTTTGTCCAAGAGATTGTTTCAGGTAAAAAATATATTATGCAAAATCCTATTCAAATGTGCTTCAGTGACCTAATGACATATGATTTTAAGTTTCTCCAAAAATATGGAAACCTTCTAGTAAGCTTCCAAGAGGAAGGGTTTGTTTGGGAACACAGCCAGCTTTAGATTAAGAATGAAAACAGGGATATCGGGTTCTAAACAGGCCCTGATAGACCAAACCAGATCAAAGCCTTCTGGATAATGGAGAAATGTTTACCCTTCATCATAGATGCTGCTGTGCCTCCTGGCAGCTTCTGGATACAGCCCTGGCTTGCTTCATTTTAAAGCTATCAAACACTGTCTACTTAAAACATAAAAGAGTATTAGTCTAATTGGGAAATATTTTTTCCTCTATCAAACCCTAAGTTGACATTTTTCATTAAAAATATTTCTATCAACGGCATCAAGCTTAAGGTTAAATTTTGTTATTGAACAGCTTCATAATTTGACTAAGACATAAAAGTATACACGTATTCAAATAGACCAGATGCAATAGCTTATATTTTTGTTACTTAAAAATCTTGACCTGTTAGTTTTCACATATTTAAACACTCATAAACTCTCTCAATATTTAATAGATTGTCAAGCTTGGCCTAATGAATCAAGATGGCCCAATATATCAGATGGTGATAGGAATGTCTCTATCAGTGTACAGATCAGTTTGACACAGGATTATATGCCCCTGGCAGCCATTACTGTCAGACAACACCTGAAGCATAAGATCGACCAAGCCAGTTATAACATAGAAAGGTGTGAGTTTTCGCACCTTGTTCCATGTGTAAGATGGTGAACTGAGGCAGACGACACAAAAACACAACCCTGATGTGTCGTCTGTCACACCTCTCCGACCATGACGAGCGGTTTTGCTTCTCATTCATCTGATATTGAGTGTGTAAAATGGTTCACTCACAAATAAGCTTAATTTTCTGTGGTAAGGGTCTATTCGATAGAAGGTGCTTTTTTGCGGACACTTTGATGTTCAGAAATATTTGTTATTATTTAAAATCAAACATTTAATGAAGCTTACAGAATTAGTTAAAATATTGCTTAGAAAGTTATTGAAGGTTAAAATATGGTAAAAAATTGCATTGAATGCTCCACTATGTTAGAAGTGAAATGGGAGCAGCTTTGTAAATATTATGAAAGCAAAGATGAAAATGTTGCAAGGTATTTTGGTGAAATGTAAAGGAAAGTTAAACAATATTAGAAATTGTTTGGCTTATTTTCAAGCTCTACAGGGTTCCATTTGCACTGTAATAATTACGTAAATGTATCAAACTACAATTCGAACATGATCATGTGGCAAATGTTTACATTTCGAATGATGTAAACAAAAGGGAAAACCATGTTTAATTTTACATTAGCTGTTAATGGGTTCAGCCAAACAAGAATGAAATAGACTTTGCTTATTAAGCTTACATTGTTTCATTTTGTTTTGGAAATACATTGCAGAGATCACATACAATCATTATAGTGACATCAAGCTTTCTTGGTGACCCCCGGCAGATGTTGGGGTAGAACTACCAGCACACCACAGGTCAGGTTAAAGACCTTTCTAAATTATGTCCTCTGCCTGAAACAGAGCTAGAACCCACATGGTTGATAGGCTTTGCAGTCATAGTTATAAGTCACTATGCCATGGGTGCCCAATTGGTAACATTGTACATTTGTCTCTGTGTCTGTGTAATGTATCTGAGTGTTCATGTCAAGCTTTTACAATAAAGGGAACGCTACATTTCCTTCTGTTTGTTTAATTCTGAATGACTGAAGTATTGTTTGTGGGGTGTTTATCTTTACAATATATAAAACACGTCACATTGCCCTGGTTCTCCTGAAGTAAGCGTATTACACTGTCAGACTCATGTATAGAAATGCTGCCCCTCACCACATGGGTTCGAGTCCTAGTCAAAGCAAAGGACTTAACGTATGGTCTTCCAGCTGACCTGTGATGTGAATTACATAGTCATAGATTCCCTTACTAGTAACTAAGTAGAATGTCTTTGTTCTATGTTCTTATGTGCTGTAAGTGGGTGATATAGGTCAAAACCTACATTAGATTAGAAGAATGGCTCCTGTTACATTAATGCAACAATAATCCTCGCATCTCTACCACATTATGAAACCTGTCCTATTGGCTTATCAGCTTCCATGCTGCCAATATGTAATCCTAAAAATAACACAGTAATAGACACAACCGCAACATGCCTTCCCTAGTCATCGTAAACTCATATTGTGCTTCATGTTAATAAGACATTAAAGTGTAATGTCTCCACTTACAATTGCACATAAAGGAAGCAGCCTTGCTTTGAATTCAGAAGCAAATAGTACAGATCCTGATCAGACAATATGGATCTTTACTATAATGTCTAATGATTGGTCAAGTTGTCTAATGATGGATCAAGTTGTCTAATGATTGGTCAAGTTGTCTAATGATGGATCAAGTTGTCTAATGATTGGTCAAGTTGTCTAATGATTGGTCAAGTTGTCTAATGATTGGTCAAATTGTCTAATGATTGGTCAAGTTGTCTAATGATTGGTCAAGTTGTCTAATGATTGGTCAAGTTGTCTGATGATGGAAAGTTGTGCTTAGCAATTGCAAAGTTATGGTGCGTTGTTCAGAGAGAATTATGGCAGAAACAGAAGATTATCTCCTATTTACCCTGGCAGTTCTGTGGTGAGATCTGATTACAGATGGTTTATTCGTCAAATATTTATATAAGATTGGCCATCAGTGACCCTATTCAATCTTGTTTGTTTAATAATTGTTACCGCTTAAGAAGAAGCACAGATTGAGAAAATAATATGCAGATAATCTACCTGTTAATTGGTCAGAATGTGGCTAATAGCCATTCTGTCAACAGATTAGCTTGGGATACTGACTGGGAAATAAAAACATTTAGATTTAGTCCCAGATAATATTGAGGGATTTGTTCAACTTAAGTTCATCCATCAAACTACGCAATATAAGAGTTTCTTTTGGGCTGTTGGTAAACCATTGTTAACCATAGTTATTGTTCTGTATTTTTCATACCAAATAATTTCTTTATTTTGTTAATTTTTATGTTGTAGTTTGAGTTTTAATAATAAATCTGTAAGAGCTTCTATTTTCTCTGCTTACAAACAAGCATCATTGGTATTTGGATGTAGGGAAATACAACACTTATCGCTGACATGAAAGCCTTGTACCTGAAGTGCAATTCTCTTGAAACATTTAAAATAATTGAAAATATGTGCTCTTGGTATGTGCATCCCAGCCATGCTGCTTTATAATGTTCCCTTACCTTTGACATTGTATTTTCCCCAGACGAATAACCTTTTATCAGACATACCGCAGAATTAGCATAAGATTTCAGCCGAAACACTAGATGAGAATAAGTTTTGCATTTGTGTAAGGTTATATTTCACAAATTCTGCTGTCATTAGGTTTGTTTCTTTAAAACCTGATTGTAAATAATTTGTCGAAGTTGTTAAACATTGGAATGAGAAGATTTACTTCAAAGGAAAATAGCGCCAGAACAAAATTTGATAAAGGATCTTTATTTGTTGCATGCAAAATATTGATGTTGACAATTCACAAAGATTTGTTCTTTTCTTATTCCTAATTAAAGCTTGATAATGTGTCCTTGCACTAAAGACTAAACATTACCTGGCTGAGTGATAGAGTTCCACACTAGTCACTTCACTCACTGCCCAACCTCTCACTGCCATTCCCTCTCAAGTCCTGTTCGCAGGAAAGGTCTTAGTTTAAGGAAGTCTTCCAGCTGACATTTGTCTGGGGTCTTCCTTCAGTAACTTAGCTGGGCTTGGCTGTAATAACAATAATTTTAGTGTTTAATTTTGTTTGTTTTTAAATTACCTCCTAGTTTTAGATGGAAATATTTAAATTGCTGTACATAATTATGTATGTTATAGGCTTTGAGTTTTGTTGTAGATATGTCTGTGTTTGGTTGATAATCCTGACTTAATTTTTTACAGAAACATTGACTGTAGAAGGATTGTTGTTATGAAATTTATCTTAACTAGAAAATATCATACTAAAGTTTTATATTTCAGACTTCCAGACTGTTTTAAAATACAACATGAAATTGCCCAAATGGAATTAAACTACTTACAAACACACAGAGAGTAAATTTTATTTACAAAAATATCTAAAACATAACAATAAAAAAGCAAAAAACTTCAACAATAAAATCACCTTTCTGCCATATATAAAGTTAGCCTATCTCTGCAATCAGGCGGAGACTTCACTTGGCTTGCAGTACCTGTGTTGTGTATAATCTTATGCAGGCCCTAATCATGTTGTATCAAATCATAACCACCACAAAATTTTACCTATTTGCTTACAATTATATTCGGTGGTAACTAAATATATTGACAGAGACTCAGCAGTAAACTGTGTAGAGACTAACCAGATAGCTTCCAGCTGATCTGACTCTACTCTGTTTGCCTTACCCTGAGAAATATGTGCTTAGCAGGCTAAGAGGTAGGAAAACATCTGCTCTTTAATGTTTTAATACAGATCATGTTACTCGCTACTGTTAAGAGAGATGTATTTTAGGCTGCTAGGGAAACATAACACACCACTCATTGGTAGCTGTAACAACCGTCTCAGCAGGGAGAGGAGGGTAAAACAGGGGGTTGGGGAGAAGAGAAGCTTTGTTGTACATTTTTTCAGCAAAGTGTATTTTATCCTGTCCTCAGTAAAACCAGTTACCTGAAGTTTGATGCAGTTTATATTTGTTTGTTTTGTTTTATTAACACCTTGCCAGTAAACCAGAAATTGTGTTCATCAACTGCATATATAGTGTTGCCCTGACTGTTATGACATGACATAACAGATACCACACCTCCCAGTCTTCAGGTTATTCTGTCAATCCATAAACTTCTCTTATAAAAAACATTAGCAATTAACTTTTACATTAATTTGATCTGTAGGGAAAACTGATGACGATAAAAATGATGATGAAGCATTTTGTGGTTATCATTAAAAAAACTAAAATGCTCACTTAGTTCTGTCATTGCAATTCATCAATGGCAAAATAATATTAAAGGTAAAATAAATTTTGTTGAGTGTCAAAACCTTGTAAAAGGCAACAAACAGGATGCCATTTGTACGTCGCCTGCCAAGCTGTAGAAAGGACCCAGCTAAGATGGATGATGACTAGGGTGAGAGGGGGGAGAGTGAATGTTTCACAAGCAACATGGTATTTGGAAGCCCAAAAGCAAGATAAAAATTCACATTAATATTGAACCTCGCTACTGGGCTTACTCCATTATTTAGATGAAAGAAATATGTGACAGGAGATCCCAGAGCAGTGAAGCTGCTAGAAGTGCCATTAAATCCTCGTTAGTACTACAAATCCATTTTTCAGGTGTGCCTCAGTTCTCCCTCTAATATATACTCCCCCTGTGAAGGAGACCCTGAACATCAAACTCTTTACTTAAAAGTTAGGACAAACAGCACAGCAAGCTTTTTGAAGTTTTCAAATTAGAATTTGAATATATAAATAGTTAAAGAAATGGATGTTGCTTGATGTGGTAAAGAGTATTCTATCTGCAGTGGTAGGTTAGTGGATGTGTTTTCTTTGTGTAGTGAGAAGAATAACTTTAAATGTATATATTCAAACAGGACTCCTGGTAGTGTTCATCCTGGTATATAATACAATTGTTTCTTAATAGTGTTTCTTCCTATCATAGCATAACAAATGTTTAAACCCAGTTCAATATATAAAAAAGAAACAACTTGGTATATTAGTAAGAATGGGTAAACTTGTTAGTAAAATATGCTAAACAGTTTAAAAAGTTTATTGTATATGTCAATATTGTTTTATTGTTTTTGTTTATTTATATAATGATAAACATTGTTTTTTGAGCAGCATCTTCTTTGTTGTGTTTTGTGACAATTGAAGGGTCATGGACTACATTCAGTGTGGCTGTGTATTGTGATGTCATTACACAGGGGCTTGTTTTTGTTTGTGCTATTGTGTTTTAAATACACAGATTTCAACCCCAGGAATGGATAAAAGGGACCCACAATGACTACAAAAATCTCAATCTTGCAAGTTAAGATTCCTTAAACATGTTAAGTTTCCATCCCAAACAGCTAAACAAATGTGTATTTAAATTATGAGAATAATATATGAGTATTCTTGCTATTTAAAAGTCTGAAAAATTTCTTTTCTGATCATAAGTAAATAGTCAGCATGATTTTAACATGATCAGTTTCTCTGACAAGGTGGGGGGATATCAGGATAAAATGACATCGCTGGATTGCCATATCACATCCTGACATTATGCTATGAAAGTGAATTCAGCACTACATGAGAAATGCTGTACTTATAAAAATTAATGATAGAACATCATTTTCCATAGCACTTATATCTCAAGTTCAACTTTGTTTACTAGCACCCAACTATTTGTAGTTCAGCCATTTTTCTAGCCCAAAACAATCTTATAGCTCAGCGATTTCCTACCCACCATACTATACAACTTTAGTTTAGCCATTTAGCCTTTTTGTCTAACACCATACAATCATAAGTTCATAAATTCAGCCATTTTCTTCCTACTGTAGTATCTATCATTAGTTCAGCATTTTTTTTTCTAACACCAAACAATCTTTAGTTGAGCCATTTTTCCAAGTATCAATCTACTGAATGAACCCAGGATATCCTTCTGACCATTGTTCCTTTCCTCCTCCCTACCGAGGAGAAGTTTATAAGTTGGCACTGGTTCCCAGCCAGACAAGTACATAGGCAGGCAGAGGGTACCAGCCCGCTTACTAATTACCTCCATTACATCGTGTTTCAGATCTGCAACCCCAAACCTTTCCTATGGTGGTGTATGGTTGCAGTTGCCACTCTGGGTCCATGTTGTGTTTTTTCTCAGCTTTCTTATCTTGCATGCCTGATACGTTGTTATGTTTTGTTTCCCACTCCTATAAATATACAAATATTTAACTTGGATACATAATACAATAATAAGAATGGTGAAATACCTAGTGATAATAGTGGCTTTGATTGAGGGGCTGGTGCGGCTGGGTGTAGAACTGGGAGGAGAGAAGTGGCAGCTATATTTTGGTATGAATGTTGATCTGATCTTCAAAATTGAAGAGTATTGAAGAGTATTTAGTAGCAAAGACTTCTGGGAAGTGAAGGGGAAGCTCTTCAGTGTTTCTCTGATTTGAGCTTCCTCTCCAGAGTTCCCCCGCTGTTTGATATACTCACAGACCTGGTGTTTGTGGGTCTAGAATAGCCAACTATCAGTCCCATGTGTTACAGATAGCTTGATAGCAAAAAATATCTTGGAAACTTTGAAACTGGGAAATAATGAATTACCCTGGAGATAATGTAAAAGATAACAAGGGGAAGTAATCAGTGTTGGGGAAACAAAGAGTACTGGGTGTTTTTTGTAAGGTGTTCAGTGCAGTTTTCAGCCCAAATGGCTAAAGCAGACATGGTATCTGTGGATATATATACAAAACATTTGCAGTCCTCACTAACATTGAGGGACAGCCATGCAATTCCATAATTACCTAAACTTTAAGTTGCTTTATTCATTTTTGCCACATCAACAGGTGTTAGGCTTTCTTTGCTAATTCCAGTGTAAATTGATTAAGGAAGATCCCAATTATTTGCTTGGTAGAACCACCAACATCCAGAGTGTTGCCAGGTCATCGTGAACTTTCATGTTAATACTGGGACAGAGATATTATAAGAGCCCCATCCCCTCCAATTAAAGGGTGATGGGTACTCCACTGTAAAATGTTCAGTAATAACTTAGACATACTCAATACATTTTTAGGATATTTGTGTGCTTTTTTAAACACAATTTACTCTTTTTGTATACGAAAAAATGTTATAATTTGGCATGAATGTATGTAAAAATTAACAAGTGAGTACAAAATTTTGTTCAAAAGTAGTTAAAAGATCGACAGGTTCATCAAGTTAGGAGCTATTCTGTAGATGTCTGTAATGGCAGACACATGCTTCCAAAATGCCTCAGAGCAGGGTAGAGAATAAAATTTGGGGCTAATGTTGCCAGGCAGCATATTATAATGCTTAGCCTGCTTTGAACACATTGATCAAGTTAAGGCAAATGGTATGGATCCAGAGCCTCCAGATCCCCCCCCCCCCCCCAGGAGCTGTCTGATCAGCATTCACACTGTCACTTGCTGATTCTCTTGTTATGTGTATGGTTTACCTGTACATGATGTTGTCAGCAAATAACTAAAGATTCTGCATTACATTTAAATAACTGTAGCATGATAAGGGATCATTCTGCCTCCAAATTGTGGCTAAACACTGCTTTGGAATGTCAAGCCTTTGTTTCGGCATGGCAGCAATACAATCTGTCAGAATACTTGAACAATATTGTGCAATTTTGTCACTGAGAGGAGAAATGATTTAATGAATGGCCAGCCTATGTTCTGTTCTGAAAGTGAATTATCTGTTTACTTGAAAACAGGAGTCAATCAGGCAGATATAAATGGTATAGACTCAGGTCTAACAGTTCTTACTGACCAGGATTTACAGTTTTGCTGCCGAGTCTATAGGAATATCACAAGTTTCATTTGTATGTAGGCATGAGCCCCAAAGCTAAGTATTTAGTATGGTTTTTGAACAAATGCATCAAGGTATGAGTGAAGATAGTTTAGGAAGTTATTTAAGATCTAGGGTCAAGAGAACTTGGGTTCAAAATGAGAAACATTGGACAAAGTTGATTAAAGAATGACGGTCCTGTTGGTAGGTTTGCAGAATAAAAGTATTGTTGGTAGGTTTGAAACAAACTGTAATATTCATGATAATGTAAAAGCATAATCAATATACCCTGACAGTGATAATGAAAATAATTAAGTTCATAATTCTGACAATAAGAATATAGTAATTAAAGATATGGTTAGCAAAGGACGTCTCAATGTTTCCAGGAAAAGTTTTATTACTTAAAGAAAAACACTATCAAAATATTAGATCAAGTGAAACTATGCCATGTTATCACTTACTATTTTAGTCATAAAACAAACAAAAAAATCAGACAGAAACAAAACAAAGTTTGTTCTTACAGTCCTATCCCAACAGCAGTAAATGTGGACATTTTAGAACTTTATTTGTAGTTACCTCATTGTTCTGATATGAACGAAAAAAAAGATTTGAAACTTCCATCTGCAGGGTAGAATGGTGTGCCAGCAGTCGGCATGTTAGGGCTCTGAGAATGGAAACTTAACCATATGATTCACATTAATCATAAAGAATCCTTGCTACAGCCTGACAGAAAACTATTTTCTGCTTGCCATGCCCCTCAAAATAATGGCTTTACAGCAGAGTATCAGTAAAACAGATGAAAATATTACAGCTTGGTTGACAAATGAACTGTTTGAAACATATTTGTCATCTCAATGCTTCCTTCTTAATGGGCCAGATCAGCCAAGTTCTAGGTCTGCCCACGTCTGCTGCCAATGAATCTAAGGAACGGAGATAAGATGAAGGGAAAAAAACAACAACCTCCAACACTTGTCAACTCAACAAAATGTTTTGGAATTGAAAGAGTTGGACATTTTTTGTCTATTCAGAATGCTTTTAGTGATTGTAAAAAAAGTTCTGCATTATACCGCTATTACAATGTGATGTTTTTTCAGTGTTTTAACTTGATTGCCTAGAAGTAGAAACAGAAAGAGTAGTCTGGCAAAAATAAGTTGACATTTTAGATTGTTTTAAGCCCTTAAATACTTTACAAAAAGCAAAAATAAAAATAAATATAGTGATAATATTAAGATTATAATATGTAATATAATAGTGTTGCAAATTCCTGAAATAGCTTTATTTTGGCTTGATAACAATGCTAATTGCCAGATATTAACAAAACCAGATATATTTGGATATTTTAGGAACCTTTATGATCATTTGGGCCAATAAAAAATAAAGTTAAGATTTGCTGAGTTGGAAAATAACCTGTTATCAGGACATAATTTTCTTTCAGCCTAACAAATATAAACTTTACCAGTTCTTTACCACACATGACTTACAGGACTGATAAAAAAACATTGCAAAGCATCATACTAAGGTCAAACTATAGTTGAACCATAAAAACAAAGGCTCGGACAAAAAGAATGATCTTTAGAAATTAGGTAAAGGGAAATAACTCCAGTATTATAAAAAAGAAAAAAAAAAAGAAAATGAAAAAAAAAATCAATTTGCATAAGCCATGATGAAATGGTGTTGTTGTTGTTTTTATCTCATTTGACTTAAAAAGTTTGTCAAAATGTGTCTCATGAAACAAATTATTAGACATCAGTACAAAAACTGATAGATAATTATGTACTGATCTGCTGATGATTATGTACTGATCTGCTGATTTTAGTACAAGCTTTCTTGTAAAAAGTATAAACTGGGATAGAAACTGATGTAGCTAAAATCATTTAGGAAAGAAAAAGAAAAGAAATATTTAATGCCATAGATTAAATTTGCTTAAAGTGGAAAGGAAGGTGCTTATAACAGAAATATAACATTTTATATATGTGTATTTAGTTTCATATTCTAAAAATAAACAAGCTATATATAAGCTATTGCCAATTGTCACTTGTGTGTTGATATATTTGCTAATTAATGATGTGGATAAATTATTAAGTTATGTTGATCTGTTCAGAAAAATATTGTTAAAATCAAGTATTTCATCTTCTGCTTCAACTGCTTCTGAGGAATTTGTTGCAAATAAATTTTCTTCGATCCTGAGCCATTGGTACTCCTGCTGTAGTACATATTTATACATTGTCACAAAGTGATTGCATGATTTGTAGTCTCGATCATTTGGACAAATATCATGTTATGCACTGTAATGCTTGTCTGTCCTATTTTACATGCCACTTAGAACATTATCCATTTATTTCCATGTAAAATGAATTAATTTTATTAAATGCGTTGACTTTTGAATTCCTACATAAAATCAGTTGACGCTACCTCAGCATGATGAATAAAACACCAATATTACCTGACTAATGTTCTAGAAATTTGCATAGAAAATTCATTAAAGGTGAATGTTGAATACCACTATGTCACAGATGAAATGGGGACTTTGGTAATTAATTTACAATTGACGATCACATTTTAGCTGCATGAAGTAGAGACTGGATAAATTAACAGACAACTGGCAGGCTACATTTTAGCTACATGAAAAAGGGACTTTGTTAATTAATGGACAGCTGACAGGCTACATTTTAGCTACATGAAATAAGGACTTTGTTAATTAATGGACAGCTGACAGGCTACATTTTAGCTACATGAAAAAGGGACTTTGTTAATTAATGGACAGATGACAGGCTACATTTTAGCTGCATGAAATAGGGACTTTGTTAATTAATGGACAGCTGAAAGGCTACATTTTAGCTACATGAAATAGGGACTTTGTTAATTAATGGACATCTAGCAGGCTACATTTTAGCTACATGAAAAAGGGACTTTGTTAATTAATGGACAGCTGACAGGCTACATTTTAGCTACATGAAATAGGGACTTTGTTAATTAATGGACAGCTGGCAGGCTACATTTTAGCTACATGAAATAGGGACTTTGTTAATTAATGGACAGCTGACAGGCTACATTTTAGCTACATGAAATAGGGACTTTGTTAATTAATGGACAGCTGTCAGGCTACATTTTAGCTACATGAAAAAGGGACTTTGTTAATTAATGGACAGCTGACAGGCTACATTTTAGCTACATGAAATAGGGACTTTGTTAATTATTGGACAGCTGACAGGCTACATTTTAGCTACATGAAATAGGGACTTTGTTAATTAATGGACATCTGACAGGCTACATGAAATAGGGACTTTGTTTATTAATGGACAGCTGACAGGCTACATTTTAGCTACATGAAAAAGGGACTTTGTTAATTAATGGACAGCTGACAGGCTACATTTTAGCTACATGAAAAAGGGACTTTGTTAATTAATGGACAGCTGACAGGCTACATGAAATAGGGACTTTGTTTATTAATGGACAGCTGACAGGCTACATTTTAGCTACATGAAATAGGGACTTTGTTAATTAATGGACAGCTGACAGGCTACATTTTAGCTACATGAAAAAGGGACTTTGTTAATTAATGGACAGCTGACAGGCTACATTTTAACTGCATGAAATAGGGACTTTGTTAATTTATGGACAGCTGACAGGCTACATTTTAGCTACATGAAATAGGGACTTTGTTAATTAATGGACAGCTGACAGGCTACATTTTAGCTACATGAAAAAGGGACTTTGTTAATTAATGGACAGCTGACAGGCTACATTTTAGCTACATGAAATAGGGACTGGGCTCTTTAATGCAAGTACTAAAAGATGTGATATAACATATATAGCAACAATGTAGTAAATATATAAATTCTTCATTGATGTGAAAATATCTTAAAATCAAGTGAAAAATTGGCAAATCAAAACAACTGGCATAATAAAAAATAAAGGAAGAAAAGACTTTC
Source organism: Sinonovacula constricta (assembly GCA_007844125.1). Taxonomy (NCBI): domain Eukaryota; kingdom Metazoa; phylum Mollusca; class Bivalvia; order Cardiida; family Solecurtidae; genus Sinonovacula; species Sinonovacula constricta. Next base: position 6,642,401 of record CM017560.1, read on the forward strand.
TAAGTTTCAAACAAGTATTTTGTGTGTCATGAATGGCAAAAAAACAGATAAACCATAATCTCTTCAAGGCAAGATATAAGTGTTACAGGGTAAAAAGGTTAAAAAAATGTAATATTGAGTCTCTGTTATGAAACTATCTCTGTATTAACTCAAATTGCTGGTTCTTTAAACAAGCAAAGTTCGATTTCTTTGTTTCCCATACATGAAAGGCTTTTGATTCATTTGTTCTCAAAGATATTTCATTTATTATCTTGCCTGTATTATGCTCTGAGCAGGTTATATATATTTTTTTCTCTTTTCTCACTTCAGACATGATTCCCTACTTTACTGTCGAACCCTCATCCACTGTGGTGTCACAAGATGCCCCGGTCAACTTATCGTGCCACGCCCACCCTCCAAGCATGGTGGTGCGATGGAAGCTTAACAACCAGGTCATAGCTTCGGACAACTCTGATGGAATCAAACTACTCGGCAACACTCTGTTCATGCCTCACTTCCCATCTAACGCTGGCGATGCCATTGTGATACAGTGCGTGGCCACTAGTCCTCTCGGAACCATAGTCAGTCAACAGGCCAGAATATCAAAAGCAGGTTAGCTGTTTAATAAGACAATTTTTTATCACTATGATAAAGGACTGTGTTACCTAGAAGGACTTGTTAACATCATGTACATTAGAAACATAACATGTCATTCCTTGGGAGAGTCTACTTTAGACATACTCATTGCTTGCTCTTTAATTACAGGGACTTGTTCACTTTTTTCTGTTTTTGTGTGTACATGCAAGGAGGGGTGGCTGCTACAATGATCTTTTGACAAGGTCATAAGGTTATTTCCTGGACTGAACATGCAATTGATTAGTATTTATTTCATTATGGATGAATATGTGATGATGATTTTAGAGCATATTGATTATGGGGCAGATAGTGGAGGAGTAATTTAATACTGTCTACACATGGATGACAAGTAATACAAATCTATGAAGACACATATATAGATCACGTTATTTTTATTCTCAAGTAGATTGTGTGTCATTATTTTTAGTTCAAAGTAGACAATGCCATTGCTAATGTCTTTGTTGTGCTCATATATAATGTAGACATTCCTGGTCGAATTGAATAAAATGCAACAGATACAAAATGTGCACAGAACTTGTTTTGAACTGTACTAAGTTTGACTGCTCTAAGCAAGCATAGTGTGAAAAGCACTAGTCACCCATCGCATCAAGGCAAATATAGCACTGGTCATCCATCACATCAAGGCAAGAATAGCACTGGTCACCCATTACATCAAGGCAAGAATAGCACTGGTCACCCATCACATCAAGGCAAGAATAATACTGGTCACCCATCACATCAAGGCAAGAATAACACTAGTCACCCATCACATCAAGGCAAGAATAGCATTGGTTACCCATCACATCAAGGCAAGAATAGCACTGGTTACCCATCACATCAAGGCAAGAATAGCATAGGTCACCCATCACATCAAGGCAAGAATAGCACTGGTTACCCATCACATCAAGGCAAGAATAACACTAGTCACCCATCACATCAAGGCAAGAATAGCACTGGTTACCCATCATATGAAGGCAAGAATAGCACTGGTTACCCATCACATCAAGGCAAGAATAGCACTGGTTACTCATCACATCAAGGCAAGAATAGCACTGGTTACCCATCACATCAAGGCAAGAATAATACTGGTTACCCATCACATCAAGGCAAGAATAGCACTGGTTACCCATCACATCAAGGCAAGAATAACACTAGTCACCCATCACATCAAGGCAAGAATAATACTGGTTACCCATCACATCAAGGCAAGAATAGCACTGGTTACCCATCACATCAAGGCAAGAATAACACTAGTCACCCATCACATCAAGGCAAGAATAGCACTGGTTACCCATCAAGGCAAGAATAATTTTTTATCATTAAAAAATTCGGACTTGCATGTACAATGGATCTTTAGGAAAGGCACCTGCATATCTTGCTGAACTCTTGTCTGAAAAAGACCCATGTCACAGTCTGAGATCATCTACTTATTCTTCTGGATGTTGTGTTGTTCCTTTTAACAAAATAGTTATAAAAATAATCAATTATTGATAAACTATTTTATACTACTACCTATACAGTCATGGTCTTTATTTTTATTCATACTGTAATTTCTATTATGACTTTTTAAAGGAGCAGTTTAAGCTACTGGTCTTGTATTTGTCATTGTTTTAAGCCATGTTTTATTTACTTTTCTTACATGTAACTATATGACTGTGCAACGCAGTTGAATATGTATCATCATAGAAATATGCGTTTAATCAAATATACGAGTTTCAGTTTCTATTTTATAATCATCCTTATTATTTTTAAATTTCAATGTGTTCATTGTTATTTTTCAGTATTGTGTGTATAGATATATCTTGTTTTTTGTTTTACCTGTATGTAGATGTTCCTTGTTATGTTTTTCAGGACATGTAGATGTCCCTTGTTATGTTTCAGGACATGTAGATGTTCCTTGTTATGTTTCCAGACATGTAGATGTTCCTTGTTATGTTTCAGGACATGTAGATGTTCCTTGTTATGTTTCCAGACATGTAGATGTTCCTTGTTATGTTTCAGGACATGTAGATGTTCCTTGTTATGTTTCAGGACATGTAGATGTACCTTGTTATGTTTCAGGACATGTGGATGTTCCTTGTTCTGTTTAGGTTTTTGCTGTTCCAATCTTATGTTAATTGTATATCAAAGCTCTTCCTATGCTGTGTCTTACTTTTTGTTTTACTTTAGTAAATTTCCTATTATATTTCACTGTAACTTTACAGTTCTCCAGTATAGATCATGATTGCATAGATGATCTTGTTCTGTTTTAGTATTACGTAGATTTGAGGATCAACCGGACCGCCATTTGAATGTCACCGAGGGCCTCAACTTCATGATTCCCTGTGATCCACCTTACAGCAGACCTAAAGCCAACATCATGTACAAGGTTAACGACTCCCTCATCATTGAAAAAGATACAGGTAAGATTTTATAATGGAACAGTGTTAAAATTGTACATCAGTCACTTTGATGAAGATAATGTCAAAGATTGAGAACTTGTTAAAGCAGTAATGATTGTCACCTTTGATAAGCATCATCTCCATCATCAACATTATAATTATCATTTTTATTAGCACCACTTTTATTCCATTATCATCATCAGCAGCAGCTACACTATTGCCATAACCATCATTATGGTTGTCCTCTTAGCTATCATTATCACCTTTATCATAACCACATTTTCCACCATCATAAGCACAGCCATTGATATCATCATCATTTTAATCACTATCAACAGCAACACTATTGTCATTATAATTATCGCCATTATTACCATCATCTTCATTGTTCAGTCATTTTAATCTGTACCATGAACATATTCCTCATTCTGTCCATCTTCTCTTTTTTGTGACCTTTTTCCACTTTTCTTTCCAGTTTCTCAATTTTCTCAACTTCAAAATTGTTTTCAAAGCATTGTTTTTATCAGGGTCTCAATACATACAAAACTTACCTGAATTCATGTGATAGATCATTATCAAATATTAATAAATCACACAAATTGCAAGTTTAGAAAAAATATCACTGATGTCACTCTGTCTAAATTAGGACATGTTTGGAGCAGAACTTTTCCTTAGGCATGCCTTAGTTTTTTCTTCTGTTGATGATAGAAATGTAAGTTTTGTATGTGACATGTTACATTCATGTCAACTTTCCTTATACAAGACATATAACTGTCTACAACTGTAGACAAGACAGGTAAAAAGGCAAACCCTTGCCCTCGAAAACACTGAACAATTATGTGAACGATCCTGACGAAAATTAAAAGCAATTAGTGATATTGTAACTGACACCTAGCTGTCTAGATCGTCCATTAAACTGCAGAAAAAATGCAACCAGGCCTGTCAAGTAAAGTCGTATTCCAAGTGACACGTGTAGACCTTTCCTTGTCCACATCAGAGAAACAAGGCCTCTTTTGTTCTTTGGAGGGATTTCAATTGATTTATGAAACTTATTTGTTTCTGTATTGACAAAAGATCAGCATACTTAGTACCCTTGGAGCTTGTTTGCTGCTTAAGCCTATCACCACACTTTGTTTTCTGTTTTCCTAAAAATTAAATGGGATCAGCCTTAGATTATTATTATTCTGCTTTGAGAACTAAATACTTGTCCCTAAATAGCTTAAACAGATGCAAAGAAATTATAACAGCTTTGGATAACTCTAATTTTATGAAAGCAGGTCCTTATTAACATGGTTTGAGGAGTAATTGCATAAGATACAATACCCAATATTCTTTCTGACAACAAAACAAATAAACCAATCAAAAGTCAGCTTTTTTTTTCTTGCATAAATTGTCTTTTTGTATAAGAAATATATCTGGCAGCTTATGTACTGTTGCCTGAAGCTTGGCAATAAATAAAAAAAAAAAATTTGTTTTACGTTTACTTGGTCTGTTGTTGCATGGTGACATTGTAACGTGCACTGGCAAGGGTTATCTTGCAGCAGACACAAAGTCTACTGCTGAGTTAATGTTCATATACATGTGTATATCATACAGATAAAAAAAAATAATCAGAAGAAGAAGTTTTGTCTTTTTACACACAGTTTACATTTTTTTACTTTGAGCAAGCAAGAAACTACACAACATGTAAGGTTTAAATATTTTAAAATATTAATTTTTCCTTACATTTTGAGTCGAGATGACATCTGCGGGACTGACCTATGGCAAGGTTTTGTGGAAAATTTGTGCAACTTGTTCGAGCCTTGTGCAAATACTATAAATCTCATGGGGAAAAAAAACACAAAAAAACAACTAGTCATTCAAAAATCTCCTTGCTTACTCCTGACCTTTTAAAAATAGAATGTAGATTTAATTTCGTAAAGGACAAATGTTTCTTGTTTAATTCGATACATTCATTTTGTTCAATATAATTAATACAAAGAAAGGAATGGGAAGGCAAGCTTGTTTCAGACTGATTGCATTTTAATTAGACCTCAGACCTTCTATGAAATCAAATGTTCAATATCACTAATAACAGCTAATAACTAAGTATAGAATGATCCCCTTGTTTAAAACCTTGAAACCAAATACGTAACATGTTTTGTATACATAGCATCAGACGTAATATGTAACTAAATGACTGTATTTTAGATATACTGTTACCGCTACACGCCAGTCAATGGCCAGGTATCCAGCAAATGGGAGGGAAACATGCGATAAGGCCATTTAAATAGTGAACTTCACTTCTTGCTGGCATGAAAAATAATAGATAATCTCTCAATGAAGGAGCGGCCATCTTGTTATATTTACATGATCCGAGTTACTTACATGAGTTGAGTTATTTGCTGACATGGAATGAGCATTTTAAAATGACTCAAATCCCTTTTGCCAATTTCCTTTCCTTTTTATTTGATTTTCTGCTGACTTTTCTGATTTAATGTAATTAAATTTAATAAAAAAGGTTTCAAACAAGGTAGCTGTATACAATTCTTTGGTATCTAGTTTTTTTAAGACTGGTTATCAAGGTCTTGTTTTAAAAATCAATTAACAACACATTATCATGAAAATAAAATGTTTGTATTATTTAACAGGTGCAAATCAGTGAAAAACAACTAATTTTAGAATATGGACCTATTTTTAAATGTTAAACTACATAAAGATGTGGTATTTCAGGTACATCAACCCATTTTCTTCAAGTGAAGCCTGCATGAAATCCAACCCTTCAGATCCCTGTTTAATCATTCTAGATTTATAGAGTGTTTTTATTTCTTATCATAGGACATTTATCTTAATGTTCCTTTCTCCATTATTCACAATGGATTTGAGGACCGGTGAGGGGTAATTCTTGCATTACTTAACAGCCAAAATCTTTGGTAGTATTTAAATTGTAAAAAAGTCACACTTAAATTATTTTTATTTATTGTCAAATTTCAGTACCAAAGTTCTTTTCAGTTGTGGCCAATTAAACTGTTGTGTCCAAATGTATGTGTTTAAAAAGAGACATTCAAGGCTTGAATTTAAATGATTACAAACCCTTAGATTGATAAATGGCATCCTAATGGTCACAAACTTGTATGTTTAATAGGTTTTGAGAGTTTCTTTTACCCTTTTCATGTTTTGCAATTATTGTGAGAAAAAGTTGTGAGATGGCAGTTAGACAAATGAGAAACCAGTATTTCTTTTCACTGACGAGACAAAGTGTTATTTGTGAGCTAATGAAGGTATATCTAACACTGAATTCAATGTTCTGGCTTGTACTATCTTCCTACCAACGCATTCTCTGTCGCCACTCCACCCTTTTGTTAGAAAACAGCAAAAGGATTGGGTTTCACATCAACACCTCAGAAGGCTGGTTTAAAAACCTTCAGGTAACACTGTAAGCTTATGAATAATTTTCTCATCAGCCCTTACATTAATAGTGGGAGCAATATTCCTGGGTCATTAACTCCCTAGTGAAACGAGACTGATGTATTCTCCCTGCTTCACTAGTTGTTCTACCACCTTAATAAAATCACATAGTCCTGCCCAAAACTGACTTGGCCACTTAAGACTGTACAAGTTATGTCCCTTCATTAGAGTTTTGATTTCTGTTTTATTTATAACAAACTCTCAACTTATAAACAGTCATTATCCTAAAACTCAGTCTTAGAGTTTTTTTTCAAAAGAAAGTTTAGTTGATGATATATTGAAGTTATACATTTTTGGGAACAGAAACAAAGTTTTCAAATCTTTTCATTTATGATTTCCTGTTTACATTAATTTCCATATTAGTTATGGATATTTGAAATTTTTCGAGAAAAATGGATTTTTTTAACAAATTCCTAATTGCAATTTTTTTATTTTTCAGTGTTAATTTTGTTAATTTATCGTCTTGAATTTTCATTAACAAAAGGCCTTATGTTTCATATAAAGCATGACAAGTTGTTGAGTTTCATTTTTTTTTTACAATTTACAGTTTAAAAAAAATGATAACAAAATATTTATTTTATACTGTGTGCAGTTTGCAATATGGCCTTTTGTATATATACCCTGTGTTGTTTGCTCATTCACTTCCTTCAAAACAGGATGTTCTCTGACTCTTTTGTGTCAGAGGCACATTTTTTCTCTCTCATTTCTTCTGTCTCTGGAGTATGGTTCTAATAAACTGATTAGATGTAATTGAATAATAAAGATATATGGGGCAGTTAGTTGACAGCTCAGAGACCCAATGTTCTGGCCCTGTACCACAATCCTGCAGTCTATGAGCAGAAACAGAACTATAAGTCAGCTCATAAACCATCCCAATTACATTAGCATAGGGTACCATTTCCAAACAGGGTAAGTAATTGATAATAGTAATTTAGCTGTTGAGAAAGAATGTTTATGGTGGAACATTATCAAAAATGAATTTTTCTCAATTATAAGCAAATGGTTTTGGGTTCTCTTGCCAATACATGGTGTTAATGCAGACTGGCATATCATCCATTTTGACATTATCACATTAGATAATATTAATTATGATTCATGGACTGTTGCTTGAGGGCTTATCAGCTGTCTGGCTGGCTGTCTCAACCACCCAACCATTATAGGCCCTTTTGTCTTGGGACCTCATCTATGTTGTGTCACTGAAAAAAACTGTTATCCACTCTTTCATTTCTGAACAAGCTCATATGTATCTTCTTACCAAATAAGGAATAAGGTATTTGTAGTTTTGTATCCTAAATAAAGGCTTATTATTTAAGTACTTTTCTTTGTATTAATTATATTATTATTATTTTATTGTTGTCATCCTTATATATACTGTCATCATTGGTCTAGCTTGTTTCTTCCTCATCACCTAATCATTACTTGAAATATTTCCAACAGGTGGTCTTCCATATTTTTATAAATATTATCAGACTTATTGTATTTTGCTTATTTGTTGTTTTTTTTATAAAAGAGCTCATAAGAAAACAGACAATAACCTTTCTGTCCTAAACATTGAAGCAGATGCTGTTTCCTATAACACATGTACCTGATCTTGAATGTTTCTCCATCATGGCTTTGTTCCATTAGTTGAAAATGCACCCAAACCCTTTTCATGCTACAGATAGTACTAAGCAGTATAAAAAACTTAGGTTTTTGCTGACAAAATGCATTCAAAGGTAATAAGAAATATTGATACAGATTCAGCAGTCAATAATGTAGAGCCTTGATTTGACAGCTTCTAGATGGAGTTGGCTGGTCTGGATCTACACTATTTGTCTAAGCCTTATCATTGCTTAGCAGGGTAGATAGCTAATATGCCTGAACTGAGACAGACAATAAATGTTAATTAGTGATATCTAAGAAACCTTTGGCTCTGCTTTGTTGTTTGCCCCATGTGCCTTATACAACAGTTCCACTCAGGGACCTCTGATAGCAATACAATCATGTCAGTTACAATTACTAATTACTTTGGTTTTTATGGGAATTTACTTTTTCTAAGAAAATACTGATTAAAAATTAAAATACATCTATATTTAACTTTAGTTTCAGATCTTAAAATTTAATATTTGTGTTGTACGCTGACATTTGTGTGTGATTTAAGATCTTGAGATCCCTACAAGTTGATTATTGTGTCTTACTTAGAAATCTATGTATAATTGCAGACCATTACAAGATGCTGCCATCGGGAAACCTGCTGATCATCAAGGTGACACCCAGGGACAGTGGTCAGTACCGATGTATGGCCCAGAACAGTCTCAGGAACAGGACACAGATGGCCAGACATGTCGTCCATCTGCATGTGCTCACTGACCAAGGTAATGTGACACATTCCATAGGTGTTTTAAGTCTGCCAAGTACGACTTGATCAGGTTAAGGCAAAGAGTGTAGACCTTGATCTGCTAGCTTCCGATATCTGTTGTTATGATTGTATGCAGTTGAAGGCAAATAAGTTACAATCAGTATTGTTTATTTACAGATTCTACAGGCTATGAGATAATCCATTCTACTTCGTTTTTTCAAAATTTCACCCCAAATGTTCCTTATTGCTTAGATGTGTTTCTGCTACGTGATCCTGTACTTGCGGGGAGTATGATGCAGCTTATGTTTTAATACATCTCCCAGTGCTGAGAGATGGAGCTATGAGATCTGATACATAATGGGTAAACCTATACATTGAATTGAATGTGCAGACCCCAGCATAGGAGGTACACATTTGTACTGTATGACATGTTAAGGAATCGTATCCTTTCAGACAATTTGTTGAAGATTTTTATTCTAACAATTTCAGCTTAACATGAAGAAAAAAAAAATTAGGCTGAACTACATAGGAATTAGAAATTTTGAGATTGACTTTTTTATATTTTAGAGTTAATTAATATTTAATAATATTGTTTATATAATGCATAAATATTTCCTACATGTTCTTAAATGGTCGTAAGTTTATTACTGTACCTGTATTGTTTGCTTACATTGTAAAGGCTGTGTTGTGGCATCTACCGTTACTGAAATTTATTTAAGATCAGTGTAGTTTTCCTGAAATTAATGCTTGCTTGTATATTTTTCTTTATTTTCCACTGAAATTAAAAAGGTTTTCTCTAGAAATAAGAATTGGGTGCCCATGGCTTAGGGGTAGATTTGCCAAATTGTAACTCCTCTGACAACTTAGTCTCCCATCATATGGATTCAAGTCATGTTCAGGGGAAATCAGGCAGGGTGAGGAGGCCACAGTCTGTGCATGATTATTTTTTAAGGTGTATCATGTTTTATGGGCCCTATAAGCAGTGTGAGAGGTAACAGTAGGACCTGGCACTGCCATTGTTATCTACCACTACCAGCGTGCTCAGCATCCCTGGACCACAGCTAGCAAGCTCAACAGCCCTGGTCCATGATCATAGGGTTTTGGCATCAATAGTGCATTATCCTAGGGTTTGGGTGAATTAAAAAACAACACAGCACCAAATTATTTAATTTTAATTGTTTACAGAACACAATTGAAAACTGGACATCACAATAATGGCAACTGCCTTCCACTTTTGTGGAATTCATTGCATAAATTGCTCCATGTTGCCTTGAATTTATATCCTCTTATATTACTTGTAAAGGTCATTATGTCTGTACAGATATATTCTCACTATTTATCACTGATTAGTGTTAATGTCCTGCTATAAAAATGTCAAGTTTTATGACCTATTTAAATTAATATGAATGATACACATCCTTTAAAGTTAAGCAGAGTTGTCAATGTCTATCATATTGCCACAACAGAACATAGATTGACTAAAATCATGATCACCTTTTCTAGGTGGAGCTGCCAATTGAGGTCAATTATGAAACCTAAACTTTTGCAATGACCCATGCTTCCTTCCTTCAACAACTTGCTATGCTACATGAACTTTATCAATGACCCTCATTTGTTTATGGCAAAACATCCCTGGTTACTGACAAGTTCATTATTTAAGATGATGTCTGGTGTTTTCAACTCTTAACCTACTCAGCATAGAATTGATCAAGTCAAGGCAAATAGTGTAGTTCTAGATAAGCCACCTGCTGGGAACCATCTTATCAGGATTCATACTTTCTGCTGCTAAGCCTAGGTATTATGTCTAGATACCTTACTGGTTTATAATGTTGGGAAATAATAAGGAATACCAGAGTGATGTTTGGAATGGAGCTGGTGAAGGTGATGCTTGGTGTTTAACAGAGAGCATGTTTAAGTAGATTTTATTAGCTCACAAAACTTTGATGATAAGCTTGTAATGAAGTAGAGTTATGTGTCTGATGTGTTTTTAATGTCCATTTCAGCCAAGTTTTAATGGAGCTTGGAGTTCATGCTTGGGCTCCAAGCAACAATAAATTAATGACATTTGATAAAGTTTCAATGGCTTTCCTATGTATGAAGGTGTCCTTGCACCATTGCCAAGTAAATTTTCTCAGCAATTTAGTTTTTACTTTAAATAGATGACCAGTTTAACCTTTGAAATTTATCTACAAGTGAGTTTAAGTTTGCATGTTACTTGAAGAAGATGATAGATCTTTCTTTGTCCAGAAAATATCAGAACCTCAAACCACAGTAACTATATAGTATGGTAGGTGTTCTAAAGCATTTACATAAAAACAGCATAAAATTATTCATATTACTTAGCAGACAAATTATGAAACTAATCCTGAGCTATGAGAAATCTGAATTCGGGCATCATGATGGATTGAACATGGATGGCCCTGATTACCCGAGGCCAGTAAATGCCTGGAAAAAAGTAGTGTGTGAACAGAAAGAAATACATGTACAGGAAGCATGTAGGGATAATAAACCATCAGTTTACTGTTGGCCGTTAAGTATCCATGGCCTCCCATTGTATGCAAGACACCAGCCTGCTAACATAAATTTTGGTTAGGTTAAGGCAAATAGTGTACATCTGCTGGAAGCTGTCTGATCAGGATCTGCACTATTTGTAACAGTTTATCAATAAGTATAACCTGCATCAAGTTGTGAGTAAACAAATAAGATTTTAGTTCTGTTAATTAACAAATAAAGCATGCTAAGGGCTAGCAGACTGGTGCAGATTTTTGCATCTGCAGGTGGCATAATAAATATCAATTATGAAATATTGTAGTCTCTCCGGAAGACCACCATGAAGGGTGCTGGGGTTGGTAACATATATCTCAAAATGAGATTCCCACACCTTCATTTCCCAGCACCAACAACAGTGATCTGCCCTTGTTCTGTAATAATTCTTGAAGATAATCACAAGTTAAAGGATAAAAAAGGTGACTATAGATAAAAAAGCGGGAATCTTATGTCTGCTGGGGTATCAAGGTGTCCAATCTTGTAGAGGCTTGGTCTTCCATTGGAGGCTTTACGCAACCCTTTATTGATCACAGGGAAAATAGTGATTTCATTTTTAAATAATTGTTTGCTTATTTTTGCCTTTTAATTGTAATTTCTCTTGTTTGTTTTGGTGGAGTGAACTTTTGCAGTAATTTGAACTTAAAAGAATAAGTCAGTTTACACTTTTTAACGAAAAATATAAGTATAATAAAATATTTAAAGAAATTAAAATCAAAATTATTTTCCTGGTTAATTTTAAGTTTTTTGATTGGTTATGCTGTAAATAGTTTTAACCAGTCAGATTTCTCATTACAAATGGAGCTCTCCCATTGGCATCAGAACGGTTGTTTATTATCGTAAAATATGAACTGAAAGTACCATCTTGCACCTGGTACTTATAATGGCAGTTTAATTTGCCATTATTAGACGTTCCTTGCAAAACATGAAATGTATATATCACTTCATTAATTGATAATTTAATATATTTATCAGACTTTATCTGTTGCTAATTCATTTTCAGAAAAAAAAATCTCATCCATTATCATTTTTCATCTGGAATAGCTTATTTTGGGGGCTATCTTTTTCAGTCATTTAAAACATATTTAACATTTAAAATACATTTGTTAGCTTCTTCTAGCGCCCACTCCATTACTGTAGAAACACATTATTTCTGATTACATTCACCATGGTTGCGACTAATGTGAGAAAAAAAATTGTGAGAACACAACATATTAGTCGAGTGGAGTTAGGGGTTTCACTTTTTTTTTATAGGCAGGCATGAAGAAAGATGAATCTAGAATGAATATGTTTTTGGTACATTTTTAATGGTTTTGTCTGCTTTGTTGAATATATATAATTTACAATTACAGATAACAATGCATCACATCAGAATTCTTCCTGTATTATAAGATACTGACAATACTTTAGTTTAATTTATTGAGAATAAAGAACAGCAGATACTGCTTGGCATACATACAAAAGGCTTCAGTTAGTAAAATTTTAAAGCCTATCATTAGGGATAAGGTACAAGTTCAAGTTGTAAACAAAACAATGTCATTAACAGTGAAAAAGTAAATTAAATTCTTGTCAAAAGAAAATGGGGTATGGCAAATGTTTTTGTTGTGATTCAAAATTCCAGTTTTTGGAGCACTTGTTTAAAAGTCTGCACTACAATGGTGTGTTTTAAAAAAACATTTAAGTTAATCCTTAGTCAAAATAGACTGACACTATCCAGGAAGTTGCCTAATTAAGTGTTTTAGGTAACAAAAAGTTGTCCATATTGAATGGCACTGTCTTTGTCAAACAACTATTAACAATACTAGCACAAAATGTCATTCTTTTCTTTTAATTGTGAGCAAAAACATGCATCACAGTTAAGTGACACCCTAACACACTTAGTTATCTTAAAAGGTTTGTATAGGCATTGTGACCTTACTCCTGGCCTGCTAGGCACAAATTGATAAGTTGGTGGTAAATTGTTTTGATCCAGAACAACCAACTCACTCTTGCTACCAGGTCAGGATCTATACTTGTGGCTGTTACTGTATCTTGTTATCTGTACATGTAGTTGTTTGTAAATAACATATATTTTGTATTGCCTATAAATTTTCGTCACGTGTTAAGGGTTAATTGATTGTGTCATGGATGGCAGCAGGGTTTAGGCCACACCCCTACAATGACAGTCATATCTGGTCTTAAGATGGGTTTTCTGTTGGCGAGTGCTTACATTTGATATCAATTTGGTATCATTAATTTATTTATTGTTACTTTTTGGCATGTGAAGAGTTGCTTTATTGGCAGTTATATCTCTATCATAGATATATACTGACTTCTAAAATACTGTTATTAGTTAACTTCTCGTTTTATTATTTATGTTCTATTTATATAATTTGTTGGATACTGAAAATCAGTATACATTATAATACTATTTTGTTAAGCAAATATTGCAACCAGAGTGTCATATTTAAAATCAATGTGAAAAAAAACCATCTTTTGAGACTAAAAGATTCACTTTACTTTGTTTTCATATGAATGCAAAGGTTTGTGCCGTGGTAGAACCAATTTGCACTGAGGTGGAAAATACATGATGATACTTTGCTTACTAAGTCATTAGAACAATGGCCCAGATTTATGTCCTTAACTGGCTTCACATTTTTCTTCTACATGTTTTGAAAATGAAAACTGTTTCTTCTTTCAGTGCCTAATCGAGAACCAGCTGTGATAATGCCTTCTGGAAAGGTGCAGGCAGTTGTTGGTGACAACGTGGTGCTGGAAGGTTCAGCCATTGGTAACCCCATCCCGATCATCACCTGGGAAAAATATGGTGGGAAGCTACCTCCTGGCCGCTTCACTCAGAAATATGGTAACATTTTATACAGCAAATTTTTTTCTACAAAATGCTTTAACCAAAATATGTTTTTTTTTTTATGTAAGTTAATATATTGATTACATTGCAAGATAATATTTATAGATTGTGAATTTAAATGGGTCATTAGAAATAAGAAAATTAGGTAAACTAAGAATAGAATAACAGTATTATTTTATTAACATTTTAACATTTTGCATTTTTTTCCATGTTTTGTCATTATTATGTATATGATGAGTGGCAGAGTTGCAGACCCGTAGTTCCTCTATTCAACCCATATATTAAGTCAGTTTTATTCAGACATTTTGCAAATACTCCACAGCATGGCATCATTATAAATCTTGCATTCATATGGTGTCATTAGGTTTTTATTTTTAAAAAGAATCCGACAAAAGAGTCGTGGTAAGGAGGAGAGATTACCCATGTATGTGTACAAAAAATGTATCTTCTGTTGTTAGGTAACCTCTATTTAGAGAATGTGACGAGGGAGGATGAGGGGACCTACCTGTGTAAGGCACACAATGGACTCAACTTCCTGATGCCTGATGGGGTCATGGCCAAAATACTAGAAATCTCTGGTCATTATTACTTTGCTTATTACATTTGTTTATAACCTAACTCTTTAGTATTTGGCTTATAATTCAATGCAAAGAAAACATATATATTATTGACATATTGCCATATTCTCAGCAGAAAATAGCACAGATCATGAAAAGAAAGGCATGAAAAAGCATAATAACCTCTTCTGGAAAACAAAGACATTTATTGTATAATTTGCACTTAAACTGTACTTCATGATGCATGCCAGACACACATAAAAAACTGCACCATGATTTAACATCAGGATATAATGTTCCTGGTATTTGGTCTTCCTTGTAAATGCAGTCTACAAACTTCTTTTGTTGATTCATAAAACAATGAGACTGTTGGAAACACACAGGGATCAATTAAACAGACATTAGTACCACCCATGCTTGGGTAAAAATAAATTGCTTTCAGAACAGCTGTGTTCTCTGTATTGAGCAGATCTACAGCCAAAGTACATAACCCTTAATGTTAAGTAACTGCTATATAACAATTTAAGTTATCTGCTAATAACTTTATACAATGGTCAAAAATATGTTGCTAAAATTTGAGAGTCATCTGCAAATTGTGAAGCTCCTGATCGGAAAGTAGGAGCTGACGTTTCTAGTCCTTTCTAGTTTATAAAAATTTGATACTAAGCAGGCTTTAAGCCAATATATCAACTCAGTGAAAGAAAATGAACATTTGTTGTACTAAGTGCAGCAGATAGATGCAATTTAAGTAACTTGGCACAAGTAAGGTATAATGATAGCAAAGAATGCATTTCTAAGTGTGTTGTTCCAATCTTTACTTTTCCGATTCATCATTTACATACACTGCACACACTTTGATTCATCAACTGTTTCAGAGATAAATATCTACACAAGTAAAATAAAAGTCATCTTTTAAGAATTATGAAATAAATCTTCCTGTTTGAAAAAGTTTCATTTTCTCTCAATATTTCCATTGCAACAGAGCCGCCCAGTATCCAGCGGATGACCCCTGCAGTGAACGTCAGTCTTGGCGGCCATATTGAACTGGAATGTAAAACTACGGGTAAACCAAAGCCTCACCTCATCTGGCTTCATAATGGAAATGTCCTTAAGTCTTTCAATGGAGGTATGTTTTTGTTTCTCTGTGCTTAATAACATCTTATATTTTTATAAATTGTGAAGATTTGATGAATTTTGTCAACTTTTGTCAATTCTCAAATACTAAACTGATTGATGTCATTCTTTTTGTCATGTTTTTTTTTTTGTTTTGTTTTTGTTTTTTTTGGCTGGGTATCTTAAGTACCCATTATCAGCAGTTTTGTATGGTCAAAACTGAAAAAAAAGAATTCTTTAAACATTAAGTTCTTATTTATGACTTTGAAAGTTTAAAATAATTAAACACAAATACCCCAAGGGATATAAACATAATTCCCAATGTCACCATTCATTTGTGCTCACTGAAAGTCATGATGTGTGAGCGGCTAATTTGTTCAAACAAGGTTATATTTAAGCACAAGAAACAACCTTTTAAACAAGTTTACCCAATGTTTGATAATCTGTAGACATTTTTTTACCAAAATTACATTAATGCGTTCACATGTTGTAGGACACATGTGAAAAATATGTTTTCTGTATCCATGTTTTATTTCCCTCTTCTTATCAATAGCCTGTAGACCCATGGGTTTTGAAGTCTTTCTAACCAACCCCATAGCTTATTAGCCTGTCTTGTGCTGTCCCAAAGGTCTAGCCATTCATTAACACAGTTAGTGTTATCTTGTTGTTGGATAATTTGCTTAATTCCTTTTATCAGATATAACCATTAGAACAACACCTAGATTCTGTCAACATTGACAAGATAGTAACAATGGTTAGTCCACCCATGTTCCGTTAATCACAAATTTGGCAAATGGTAAAAGCTGTTGGTGTTTTTTAACAGTGAACACTACTTGCAGCAGAGTCTTTAGTGCAATGTCTTACTGGACCTGGTAGTGCAATTGGTAGAGCAACTGCTTCAGGTGCGGTTGGCCCCACGTTCATAAATGTAGTAGCTCCCGTGCATAATTGTCAAGGAAATCCCTGACTTTTTGGCATAGTGTCAGGATAATGGGACTGGTTGTGGTTTTATACCAAGTGTTCATGGCATACTATACTAAGTGAAGGCAGCTCTATATTTGCTTCATGTGGACACCATTTCCAAAAAACTTAAATACTGTTGGTGGGACAAATAACTCAACAACAAACTGTATATCTTGTTAGATTATCGTTAAGTTGAATAAGACAGAATAAAGGTATTTACTAAACTTTGAAGGCTCTGGATAAGATTAAGGTGTGGTTACATCCAGGTCTGTCCAACTTGATAGTTTTTGTCTTTTGAAGTGTCCCAAATTAATAATTGTCCAACATGTTCTCAAACACTTACGGGCAAGGGTGCCTAGCTTTGCACTGTAAATCTTGCATATAGGCTCAGTTCACATACAATGATAGTAAAAGCAAGAAAATATAGGTTTTAAAAGATCTTTTAGTCTTTTTTATCTAGATAGTCAGATGTCCTTTTTTGTTAATAAAACTGTAAAAAAAATAAATGATACCATTCTAAAACACGTATACTTTTTTCAGTAGTAGTAGTATTCAAATTGCCTTTTTATTGTTATAATTTGGTAATCAGATAACATAAGAAACCCATTTAAGAATGACATTCTGATACTACAGCTAAAGGTCAGTTATTATTGTTTGTTCCAGATCAAAAACTGATCATTCGCCATGCTGTTGGGCAGAACCAGGGTTTCTATCAATGTTTCACTGAAAATGAGGTTGGATTTAGCTATGCTACCATGCTTGTGACTGTGGACATTACAAAACAGGACTCAGGTATGGACAATTGTCAATCAGTTAATCAATCACAATTTCATAGTAAATTCCTGATGATCTTATGTTTTTATGTTTGACAACTAACAACAGCCTTTTTAAACTTAAAGCTTAGTAAGGCCAATTAAAGCCATATCAACTCTCATGAAACATTGCAATTGGTACAAAACAGTTTAACAAAATAAGTTATGGCAAAGTAATAATAATTGACCCCTTCATTGATCAGACTTTATTTCAAATAACTTATAATCGCCAATCAAAGTCTGTCAAAACAGGTAATGTTTAAAGATGTATGTAATCAGTGTGCCAGTCAGCATTTATAATACAAAAAACAACAATAAAAACATGCAATAACAATGTCTCCATGTCACATCGGTAGGGAGATGGCTTTCAATACATTAAGGCACAGGTTTGAATCCTACAAAATTAAATTTGTTTTCTTTTCCTATTTTTTAAAGATATTACATTGAAAATCATTATTGGAAAGGTCTTTTGAAGGTTGATGTGTCTTTAAGATATACCTGCAATATAACGCTGACATGTTTCTAAACACAAAACAGCAAGTAATGCAGATGCCCTTCTGTTGTAGGCACATTGAAGTCTTCTGTTACTTGTTTAGTGCTGTTCCATTTAGCCTCATAATGCTGTTAGATTTGTTATCGATCATGTTAGTACTAACATATTTGTGTGTGTTATTTAAATTACTAACATCATCTTATAATAAGTATAAAGATTTAACATTTTATTTCTCATATCCTTTTAACAATATTTGTGATTGCTTCCACATTCATTTTAGTGACATTATTTTTTTATTTACTAAGTCAATCTGTATTTAAAATAGAAGTTTCTTAAAAGAATGTGTACTTAGAGTTCATACTTTGCAAACAATATTATTTGTTATATTTTTAGTATAATGCGCATCTTGCCTATTTTGACAGATTTGTTTAAAAGATTTTTCTTTGATAAATATGTAAACTTTCTAATATTTAACAAAATGTTCGTAGCTGCTAAATGTGTGTGTTTGTGTGTAAAATGTTCATTATTGTTCTCTGTTATTTTGACTGTAAACAAACAACAGGAGGTGAAACAGAGTGAGGTTGGCTATGGTGAGAAGATCCTGTAGTGTTGCATTAACTCTTGTATCTGACCTTCACAACTTTCTACTCTGCTTGGCTAAGGGCAAGGCTCTCGATTTAGACATCTTCGGCATTGATTTGATTACCTTCATTGATATCTGTCTCTTAATTAAAACCTTTTCAGCATTGACATGATTGCCTTAATTGAAATCTGTCTTTAAATTAAGACATTTTCAGCTTGATTTGATTGCCTTCATTGAAATCTGTCTCTCAATTTAAATGACTTCAGCCTTGATTTGATTATCTTGAGTAAAATTTGTTGCTCATTTGTTCTATTTATGGTAATAGCATAATATATATTGTTTGTGTTTCTTTAGAGCTTTTTTTCAATTGTAAAACTGTTTTGTATCTACATGGTCATTATCTGGATCCAAATCTTGTTCTATATTTCTCTCCTCTAAAGGCTAGATAGATTGATTTTACTGTACTTAGTTAAACCCCCCCCACAATATATTTATTAATGTTTATTTTTTCTTCTGATTGTTTTTGGCATCATGCTTTATTTTTTCTACAATGCTGGATATACTCTAGATATTTGCTGGATATACTCTAGATATTTGCCTGTTAAGCAGAATTCATTTTTGTTAGGGAACTATTGGCTAGTCTTTTTTATGTGCTTTTTTATCTATTAATCTGCATTTGATTTATTTTTAATTTGTGTTTCTTTTATAAATCTTTACTTTAATAACCTATGTCATACACCAGAGAATCAATTATTAACTTTGTCAATCACATATAAATAGTTTTTGTATTTTACCATTAATAAGAAGATATATGACATAAATTGGCACTGGAATAATATGTATTTCCATGTTATAAATTGCTTATGGTGTGTATATTTTATTATACTTTTTCGAAGAAAAAAAATTGGCACTATCATCATGATCCTTTCGTCAGTGTTGGCATTGGTTAACCCATTTGTTAATGTACATTAACACCGTAAAGAATGTTCACTTCAAGCTTGAATACTTGTTCACCAGGCAGAACTCATTTTGCAAGGGGAGGTAATCCTTAAACTCACTTTGGCCAGGTTATGCAACTTTTTGGCCTTTTCAAGAATTTTCAATATACATGACCTTTCCAGCACTGAGACAAGTGGAGCGCCCTGTCTGTGAACAGCTCTTGTTAATTGGTTCTCCTTATAAATTGTTACACTTTCTCTCCAGGTTCTCTGACGTTGTCGGACCAGAACGTCCTTAATCCTGATGATGTTAACGTAGATACAGCAGATGGCATCAATACAACTCTGGGTGGGAATAACAAGCGTCAAAGACATAAAACTAACAAACAACGCAAACAAAAACGACGGCGAAAAAATGGTAGAAGAGAGGGCAAGAATAAGAGATCAAAGAAAAATCTGAAAAGTAAATGTTTATTACTTTGGTTAGATGAGATTAAAATCTTCTCTGTGTAGTACTTGAGCTCTGCGTATGTCCATTTAATATCATTTTAAAGAGATTATTTATTAACACTAGTTTGTTAATGCTAAATCTGAACACAAACTTCTGAATTTTGAATAATATATTTAACATAAAAACAAGCAACTGTAATAGCATCAGTTAAAAAAAAATGAGGGGGACACTACTTACATTCTCCATTCCATCTCTGCAGACAAGTTAGTTCCTCCCAACAAGCCCGAGGTGAAGCAATTGTCAGACACGTCTGTGATGCTCAACTGGACTGTGCCCGAGAATGAAGGGCTCAAGATCACACTGTTCAGGGTCCAGTACAAGAAGATAGCACCAAAGAAGGGCAACTGGAAGACAGAGGATGTTGATATAGACAGCAACATCAGAATGTATGAAGTCAAGAACCTCAAACCTCGTAAGTCAAACATAACTTTTTTTGTATGTATTTTCCATCGATTTGATGAAGTTAAAGTAAGAGATGACACATCAGTTGTACATTTCTATTTTAATTGTCTTGAAACATGATATATATTGAAAAGAGTGTATATGAGAAACTCCTATCTAATGTTTTCTTTGGTAATATTTATGTTCTGTTAGTAATGATCTTTTTGTATGTACAATAGCAGCCAAAAAGAAGAAACACATCACTAATTAATCTGGAATTAACAAAGTATTAACATTCTTAAGGAGCATAAGCATAACAAATACTTCTAAACTTATCATCTATAATTGTATTGTCCATGGCTCTTTTTATGACTTTAACTCAAGTTCTTATAGTCCTGACAAAATCATCTATGTATTACAGGTGCTACATATAAGTTCCGTATTGCTGCGGTTTACTCCAACGATGACAATGCTCATGGACCCAACTCTGACAAGTTTGAGATGATGGCAGAGCAGGAACCTGCCTCAAGTCCCCCAGAGATTAAGCCCACGATCGTTGAAGTTACGCCCATAGTGTATGAGAGTATGAATGCTCTGAACATCAAATGGCAGGTACAGAGCCTTCAGACAAATATAACAGCTCCTGGAGACATACACATCTTTAGGGCGAACTGTCTCTATTTTTTTTTGCTGTAAATCATTATAGAAGCAATCAAAAAATAAAAAAGATTTGATAGGTAAATATGATAAGTAAGTAACAGATATAAAGAAAATTATATTAACTATATAAGAAAACATCTTTTGGTCTTATTGTGGAGTTGATAAATTAGTTATTTAAGATACCCAAACAAACAATTATTTGAAAAGGGCTTGAACAAAATTATATTATTATTTTCATAATGTGTTGCATCTTCATGTCTTAGCTGTCTGTGATGTCATCTACACCTATTGAGGGATTCTTCATCTACTACAAACCATACCATGCCAGTGATGACTTCCAGAATGTGACCCTGCTGCAGGCCAGTGTACGGGTCCATCTACTCACCAACCTTCTTGGGGGCACGGAATACCTCATCAAGATGCAGTCCTTCAATGACGCAGGAAGGAGTCCCTTCAGTAATGAAGTGGTCAAGAAGACAATAGGTGAGAAATGTAGATGAATGTGAGGTATTCAAATAATACATTTTAAAATTGTTAGCTGTATTATTGAAACAAAAAGTCAAAAGGATTTTTCAAGTTTCAGTGTACCAACTTAGAGCAAATGTATTATGGTGTGTCCCTCGTATATACTATATAGATTATTTTTTTCTATGATGTATGAATAGTCAATTTTTTGTCTACCAGAATAAGGTAAAAGCCAATGGTCATAAGTGTCTGAGGTATAGAGAGCAATATGATAAAGCTTTTTGACCAAGTGTCATTATAAGCATACAACTTATCACTTTCAATTTATCAATTGCCACACCTAGGTCCTGATGGTCCGTATCAGCCGCCCCCAGTTATTGACCCAGACAAGGAGTTGTCGACCATCAAAACCAAGACCACATTCCCTGAGGATGATACAAACAGACCTTTGAAGGCAGAAAAACCATCAAACAGCGAGACTCTGTACATGGTGCTGGGTATCGTACTTGGTGTGATGATGTTGGTACTTGTGATCTTCATGTTCATGTGCTGGTGGAAACAGCGGCAGCAGCGGCGTTTAATGGGTGAGTACTGGTAGTGTTTGATGGAAGATTTTAAATTCTTTCATCACTAAAGAAATAGAATCCTTTTGAGGCAGTTATAATGCTGCCATCTCTATGATTGCATGTATTGAATGCTTGACATAATACCAAACCTTGGGATATATTTCAAAATATCTGACCTATGATTCAATGGGTCAAATGGAGCTGATCAGGATCTGTACTGTCTGAAATATTACATCCAGTTACCTTTGCCAATAGCTTACTAGGATTGTCAATAGCTTATTGGTGAATACTGCAGGATAAGAATAAAGACTGCTCTGTATTTGTGCTAAGATTATACAGTTGGGAGGGTACCTGTGGCATAGAGGTAGAGTTGCCGACTTGTTACACCCTCACTCTTTAGTCTCTCAATGCTTGGGTTAAAGTCCAACAGGGTGTGAAGGACTTTATTATGGGAAAGTTTCTTATCTGACCTGCTGGGCTTCCTAGTCATCTATCTGTGGTCTTCTGCCCCCAAAATAGCTGGACATCACTATACAGACCATAAGTGGTTGCTATGATTTTTTTTAAAAACAAAAACATTAGATTTTTCTCCATACCTACTGAGCAATGCAATGATGATAGATAAAGTGGTGGTGATAGTTATGATCATCAAAATCATGATGAAGATGATGAGTACCTAGGTGATTATAGCATTGCAAGATTGTTAAAAGATGATAATTCCTCAAAATTGTAAATTTAAGTAATTCTTTATAAAAGGAAAACATTAAACAATTAACTGCTTTAAAATGATAAAAGAATGGTTTTATTTGGTTACAAATGTTTAATGCCAGTGTTTATCAAACTTTCAGAACAAATGAATGATGCTGTAAGGCACAAGTTCCAGGATCCCAACCAGCGGGCTTACACAGACAGTCTCCGTAAGAAGATGATAAACGGAGGTGTGCCAGCAATCAATGGGATAAATGGAACCATTGCAAATGGTCATATCCCAAGAAACTTTCATAAAATGAACATAAATGTGAATCCTCTGTCAGAATTAGATGCTTTAAACTCTACAGATGGGTCAAATCATTTTACGGTAAGAAATGATGACTTGTTCAGAAATATCTTGCTCTTAGTTATATAATGAGATTTATTAAAAGAATTACTTAAGTTGTTAATTTTGTAAAGAGTTTGATAAATTGAAATAGAGGTAATGACAGTATTTTCTAAAGAAATTGATTGCAAGCATAGCTCTTAGTTATTGTTAAATTAGATTTATTAAAAGCAGAAGTCTTAGTTTTTGTGTAATGAGATTGATAAAAATGCTTTTACCTATTTGCAGCCCTCCACATTTCATCCCAATGGAACTCTTCCCGGACAGCAGCATAGGGCCAGTGATAATAATTGCAATAATATTAACCAATCAAAAGGTTTGGAGAATAATCTCCAGCACTTAGGTAACCATAGCAACCCTGACAGTGGGGATGCAGAAACAATGGGAGGAGGGGAGGCGTTAGCTCCGCCACCCTCTCCCGGCTGTAGTGTTGTGCCAATTGGTCATAATAGTGTGGACGCGCTCGAGAGACGCTCTATATCCAATAGGTCATGTGATCGAATGTCATCATGTGATCCCTGTGACAGTTCTTTGTCGTACGATGATACGGGTGGTGTAAATAGTAGTGGTCGTCATCGGAAACACCGACGGCGGACGCATGACAAGGAACAGACAACGAAGGATCAGGCTACAAACACAGATCTTAGCAGTAATGGTTAGTTGGAACAACTTGTTTTTGTACAGAAGCTTCATAAACAGACATTGTGCTCACAAATGTTCAATTAAAAAATGAATTTTCCTGATTTGATTATAAATTAAAAACAATAACAATGACTTTAAGTTAAAGCATGCCCTTTGGTTACAAAATAAATGATAATACATAAAATTGTTTCTTTTGCCAAAAAAAAAAAAAATGTTGCTCCTTAATAAATCAGTACTTGTATTTAATCTTTACCTTTGTCTTTATTTCAGATGGCACGATGGATCTGGGTATTTCCTCGTCGCTTGAGAGTGGTCAGATGGGAGACAACTCTCGGACAGATAACGTCAAGTGTGAAAGTCCAGTGTTTGTGCCGCGTGCTAACGCTGTTTGACCGTGCCTGATCACTCATCGGTCTACAGACGTTTTTTTTATGCAATATCATTTACTGAGTTATAACGAGAATTTCTCCTTTATATTTGATTATTATTAGTGATGTTTATATATGAACTTTAAACAGCAACAAGGTGATTAATAATACTCCTCCAATGCAGGAACCTTGAAGGAATGAAAATGTTGTGTTGTGCATTATGTATAAATTCCCTCAGGAAGGTGACATGTTCAAACAAAATGGACACCTGCATTTGTGTGCATCAGTGACACATGTTCAGCAGTGAATGCCATGCTGGATGATGATTGGTGCTTTCTATTGTGATACACAGGTTAACCAAATAGTGCACTCCTCGCCGACACAAACCTAGGGGAAGTAACTGTGCCTTACTCTCTTATGCATGACATAGCAGCTAAATAGCGTAAAAAATACTCCTTGCAGTTTGAAAGAAATGCAACTTCTTTAAGATAACATTATAATAATAAATGAACTTAATATTTTTTTTAAGACTTATTTATTTCAGAAAACTGCCAAAATGAAAACTGCCATTTATATATAAAAAAAAAGTTTTTTTGGGGTGGGGTGGGGGGGGGGGGGTTGATGCCTAAAAGTAACACTTTCATGAGACTTTTGAAGCCATTTCAGTATAGCATAGGTCATTGATGAATTCATTTATTAGAGTATTGTTTAGCATAATACTTTTTAAGTCGATCACAGTTATTGCAGCAATGAAATAAGGCTCACAATTGGTATATAAAGCCTCAAACTCCACCTGAAAGGAACTGTTTTGTACACAAATTACTAAATGGGTTTTCTCTTGCCCTTTTTCATGCTACAGTTAAATGGAATCAGTAAAATAAGGTTATTGGCTAATAACTCATGTATATGTTATGGAATATATAATAATAGACTCGGCAGCAAATAACCAGAGATGGAACGTGCTGATCTGTATCTATACTATTGGCCTTAGCCAGGTCAATTTGAGCCGATAAAGTGATAAACTCCATATTACTGGAATTCTTAAGAGTCGTCTGTGAAATGGTTGAGAAAATGGTGGTTGTTACACATTCTACCACCCCTTGTCTCCTGGAGTTTTGAAACTTTATATACACATTGCAGCCAGTGGTGAAAGTTTATGCATGCCCTGCCTAAAACAGAGATAGACCTGGTTGTAAAAAAAAGTTAGTAGATTTTTCTTTTTAGTACAATACACTGACCAACAATAATTAAAAAATAAACTCTTTTATAAACAGATAACTGTGATTTCACCATCAGGGATTCTTTTCTTCTTTCCTAAATGATAGTTTAAATAATAAAATCCCCTTATCCTTTGGTGGTAATGAAGTTTTTTTAATATCAAAAAGTTTTTTGGGGGGTATTGTCATGACCAGGGCTGCCTGTGTTTCCTGCAGTAGGATTAGCACCGGTCCGTCACAAGTATTCATATTACAGAAATCCATTCATGCCTGCAGGCCTTTCATCCTACATATATTTATGTTTGTCTTGCAAAATATCAGTTCACTTAAAAAAACAACTTTTTAACTTTATAATGAGATGTTTGTTTAGCCTTTATAAAAATATGACTTATAATTTATCTTTTTAGTTAAAACATGATTTTTATATAACTGATTTGATAAACGTAACATTAGGTTTAAAATATTTAATGAATATTTAATGGTTACTGAGCCAACAAATATTTCTAGAAATTTTTGTTTGGTTACCTTATTGTTTCTCTTGTGTTTGCTTTTTTACCAGATACTGGGTATAGGCAATAAGGGGCCATTTATTTTTCATGTTTATTTAAAGAAAAGTTTTAAATATTTCAGAAACCAAACTGTTTTGATATGGTGAACTGATTTGATGCAGACATTTTGTTGTTCACTGTCTTTAAGATAGGGATCAGTAATTATTTTCTGATATAAAATGATTGAAAAACATGTTAACATGTAAATTGTTAATGCAGTTCTGTTTACTGGAAATTATTTCTCCCTTTACTTAATATTGTGTAAATGATTACTTTTCTGTTGAAGTATCTCTCCAAATGAGATGACATAAAAATAAAATGTCAAACTTTTGCTTTAGAAGTCTTGAAGAACTTACAGGATTGACAATTCTCTAGTACATAGGACTGTATTGACAATGTGAAAGGGTAAAGTTGTCTAGTGCAACAAGGGTATTTTATGATCATGAAAATTATAACGAGAATATTGACTTGTTGTTAATCATTAAATTATATATTGTTTTATTTCTTTGTTTTTGTTGATATTTGTGAGCAAATGTATGTGATTCACTGTCATGTATATTTGTTCTTCATATATCACAATGCTAATTAATGCAATTATTGTTTGCATCTTGGAATCTGTATCTGTAGACAGTGTATGTTAATAACAAGTGTTATAGTTTGTTGTTGTTTGTAAGCATTGGTGTAAATTAATTTTTTTTAAAAGGCTCCTACTTAGGAAGCAAAACTTGGCAAAAGTGTACATGGCTGTATTTATGGTTCTTGTTACTTTGATATGACAATAATTATTGTTAAATTCAGATATACAATTTAACAGCTCATTAAGATTAAATTATATTTGAATTTTTGTCATTATTTTACACAAAACTACTTTCGTTCTTCAGATGGATTTCATTTCAAAGACTTTTCAGAGACAAATGGACAATGTTTTCATCACTTTTTGACAGATAGAGGTCCCAGTGTGCAGTTTTGTGTATTCTGTATAAGCCTGGTATACAGTATTATATGTTCATAGTGCTTAGAAAAATTGTACAGTTGCCATGGAAAACAATTAGTTCTTGCCTTTCTTGTTTCAAAACAACAAAACAACTATTAAAAACACTTTTTATTTCAATATTCATCTGTATGTATTAAAATTCTGAATGTCACTTTGATGCCATAATTTCATTGCCGACCTATTTGTGGCTATTAGAAATATTTTTTAATATTTTGTACTGTAACTATTTTAAGTGGATTATGTTGCAAATCTATGGCAACTGTATCATTGTTCTAACATCTCCCGCACATACAGTTCCTAGACTCATGTGAGAGCATGTTCAGTATGTTAACCATACAGGGGACATGGCATCAGGCTACATCAGTGTCGCCAGCCTCAAATGAGATGGATAGATAAACATTGTTTATCAATTGAAAATTAGAAAATGCTTCTGTATAAATCTTCTAAGCCTTAGAAGTTATATTCCCTATCCAGTGTTTTAGTAAATATTTAGTTTCATGAGACATTTATATTAAATTCTTCTAATTTAAAAAAAAAGACAGTCATTGATAGCAATATATTCAAACTGTCTTATATGAATTGCCTTTATTGTCAACCATTTAGACTACGATTGAACCCAAGGAATGCTAAATGTGTTAATGGTCCTTACTATATTCCTGTGTTAGCTTGCAACTCTGGCAAAGAAGTAAGTCAAATTGCTAAAACTAAGCAGTAAAAAGTGCAGGTCCTTGTGAGATAGCTGCCAATGGGGGATTGCTGATCTAGATTGACACTATTTGCTAAAGCCTGAACAATTCATGAGGCAAGGAGGAGGACACTGTATACTTGATCCCATGTCCCAAGAGTTTAAATGACATTGTGATATTAATAGAATTTGTGTGCTGGAGGCATGTTCTTGTTATGACTGTGTTGTATGTTGTAGTGAGAGAGATGGTGGTTGTGGTAGTGATTGTTGTTGTTAAGTGGGTTCAAGTGAACAAGGTAACTTCACTTGCAGTGATCTCCCTTCGTCTACACTCACAAATAGTCACTTGCCGTCATCATAAAAATATAATTATGAAAACTGGAAAAAGAGATCACTATTTTCTGACAGATAGAATGGGTGTATTAATATAAATTTCCAAACAGTGTATGTTATTTATGATAATGCACCAATATCTCAAAATGATTTATGTCTTTAAAAGGAAAAAAAATGTTTGATCTTAGTTTGTCATGAGATTTAATATAAGGGAAAATACCACAGATAATCACATTGATGCCTATTGGCAATAAAGGGTATTTGAAGGTCAGGCATAACACTGCAAGGGAGTTTGATTGGCTGGAGTTAGAATATGGTAGAAAGAAAATATCATTGTAATTGAATTTCTTACAATAGATTTAAAATGCTACATCCAAAGGAATCTCATCTATGCTAAATTGTGATGAGGCCTCTGGGTTTTGTTGCTGTTTGTTTACTGTCTTGTGTTAGAATATTTAATCACTCAATCAAGAATTAAATTTATTCATTATTGATTCTTCTGTTTGGTTACAACTGTTCAGTTATTAAACATATTGCATGGTGCCTCAAGTTCAGCATGCTTTCTGTCTTCATGTAGTTCATTAAACACACTTTAAAATAAAGTTTATTATCTGTCCAGAAATCAAAACTTATATACTAGATTATATATCTTAACAGTTGTGGTTAAAGATGCACTTTCTTTTATTTTATAGTAGAAATTCACAGTTTAGTAGATTTAGATGGGTGGGTACAATTGGAATAGACATTTCTAGTCTTTGTCTCCCAGCATCTGCTGGTTAAGTACTTGTCATTTCCTAATACATGTATTAAGAAAGTGTCGAGAGACACGTTGAAGTACGCATTTAATACAGTTACACAAGTATTTAGTAATTATAAACAAACAAAAAACCACAAAAATGTTTCCAATAATTATTATTGATCACTTAAAATAATTGTTAATTGTGTTTTGATGCCATTGATTTTCTTATTGGGAAATTAACCCTTAATACTCAGAACTTAGCAACAAATAAAAGTAATTACAGTCAAATTTGCATCTGATTGTCAAAAGTTAAAATTGACAGACAATTCATTACCTGGAACAGAAATCAAAATTGAGGCCTTACTGCCATTTAACACATGAATGTAGTACATTTATATTGAAGTCAATGAAGTTGTAGTTACCATGTAGACTTAGTTAGACTTGTCAGAAGTCGGCTAGAATTTTTTTATGTCAAAACACAAGTGGCTCTTTTTTCATAAAACATTAAGGGAGATTTAGTTTTATAACTGTCAGCTTTTTGGCATAAGAAGTGCCTTACTATACTGAAAAACATAGAAGGTTGTCACATAATACAACTGTAGGATTTCACATCCAATTGGGGAGCAGCGGTAGAAATATTTCTCCTCTTGATTTAGAGAAAAAGAAATACCTGAAAATACTCTTGATAAATGATGAATCTCGTAATTTTGTTTTAGACAAATTTGGCCAGTATTGCAATGTGTTTTCATGGATAAATTTGAAATTTTCTTTTTTCCCTTTAATCTGTTGATTTCAATTATCATTTCACACAAATAACAATGCTGATCTTACTCACTTGTTAATGAACAGTAGTTTATGGTTATTTTTGTATTTAAAATATATTAAATAATTAAATGAATATAAAAATATGCCTTTTCTATTTTTCCTATGTCTGAAAAAAATATCAGTAACATTCACTTAAGATTTGTGAATTGTATTAGTACATACTCATTTACATTTGTTCATAATTGTTTTTGTTAGAAATACATTTGTTTGGTATCATGTTGTTATTTATTTATAGAAAGCTAGACAATAACATATTTCCATCTCTGATTGCGAATGTGAAGTTTGTGTATGTGTGTTTAAATGTTGAATTTCAGCTGTACATCAGTAAAAAGTAAAATTGTATATACGTAATTTATAATAAATGATGAAATAAAAAAAAAGACCAATTTAAAACAAAGTTTTTTCTTATATTTTCAAAGCCAACCTTTAAGTTTAACAATGCATAAAGTCAGGAGAGTCATGGTGTCTCTCGTTACATATGCGACAACAGTCTGAAATGACATTCCCTCTAAAACCACTGACACCACACAGCCAAACATTATCAGAGGCATCAGCAGGCAGGGGAATGAAATGTTCTACAAAGAAATTTGATTTGCGAAAAAAAACATGGTTCATAGGGGTGGGACCATTTTCCATACATGGCTATAAAGTAGCACTTTATGGTCAGATACTTCAAAAGCTAGAGCTTTGATATCTGGTTGATGCATTCTTTGTGACTTGCTCAAAATTGTTAAAAAGCAGTCAAATACATGGACACAGTGAAACTTGTAAAACATGCTCATCAGAAACCTTAAGTGCTAAAACCTTGATATTCCATGTTTTGTGGTGGCCCTTTGTCAATATGGGTCTTGTCAAGAATTGATCTGTCCTAGAAAATGGCCTCTAGGGACACAACCATTCCCCATAAATGGCTATGTGATAAAACTTCAAAAATATTGTCAGAAACAGCAAGAGCAACAGCCTTAAAACTTACGAGCCTAGTGTACATTTTCCTTGTGACTATCAAGATTGGTGCCTACCAAGAAAAATGTATACCAAATATCATGGCTTTAGCTCCTGTAGTTTCTAACAAAAAATATTCAAAATTTTACAATATAACTATATCTGAAAAATGGCCATGACCCTGGTGGCAATGTTTTTTTAAAATTTTTTTATGGATCAAGATACTGTGAACAATCTTGATAGATAGCAATTAAAGAAACATGTAAACCAAGTATCATATCTCTAGTTTTTCGAGTTTCTGTCAAGAAGATCCTCAATATTTAGCCCTATATAAATCTTATATATGGACTATATAGACATATTGGAAAAAGGCTATGCCACTGCAGGCAATGTTTTTTAACTGATCAAAATTATTTTAATTAAATTTGTGTACCCCACTGCATGCTGAAACATCTGATAAAGTTTATCTGAGTTCAGGCCAGTGGTTTTAAAGGATGTCTTTTAAGGAATGCTGACAGGTGGGTAACACTTTGAACAGGGCAATGAATGCTCACAATAGCTCACCCTGAGCATATGTTTTTCTATTGTTTTTAGCCACCCTGAAGGTGAGCTGTTGTCCAGCTGGTCCAAATACAATTTCCTCAGAAGCTTTTGCAGGCAGTGAACAAAAGTTGTTCAAAGAATTTTATCCCTCAAAAGATATTGCCATTGCCATTTTCCATTATGTGGCTTATTGCATAACTATATAGATATAGAGCTTTGATATTTGGTTAACCTACTCGTTGGGCAGCTGTATATCTAGGTTGCTCAAAGAATTTTGATCTGTCATAAAATATGGCAACCAGGGGAGTGGCCATTTTTCATGTATGCCTTTATAGAAAAAAACTGAATATTTTCTTGTAAGAAACTATAAAAGCTAGAGCCTTGATATTTGGTATACATGCACCTTAGGTACATGTTTATCTAGCTTTATGCTGTTTATCAACAGTGTTTAAAGAAGTCTGATCTGTCAAAAAACATTGCTGCGAGGTATCTCTATATGGTCATATAGTAAACAAGAGTGCCAAAATACACCTGTCGAAAATTTTGGTAAATGGTTGAAAATTTTGACAAAGAGATATTATAGACACCAACGATTCTATAAACATTCATGAAGATCAATGGTCAACTTTTTCACTAAGAGCAGAGACCAATTTGGCATTTTTTGTAAAAATTAAGAGCCATAACCCTGAAGTGTGTATGGCGATTTGGCTGGTTATCGAACTTGGTAGAGATAGTATGCCCATAAACATTTTCCGAACATTTCCTTAAGACTGGATAACAACTGTTGGATTTAGAGAGCGGACAAGGTGAATTTGCCACTTTTTTGTGTAATGGGCCATAACTCTGAAATGCCTGAAGCAATTTGGTTGATTATCAAATTTGGCTGGGATATTATGCCCATTAACATTTTCCCCAAGTTTCATGAAGATTGGACAACTGTTTGAGTTGGAAAGCAGATTTGCCATTTTTTGTATAAAGGGCCATAACTCTAAAGAGGCAGAAGTGATTTAGATGGTTAACAAAATTGGCTGAGATATAATGCCCATAAACATTTTCTCTAAGTTTCATGAAGATTGACAACAACAGTTTAGGCCTGCCGCCTGAATGGGTGTTCCCATAATATGACCTGTCTTCGACGGGCAAATAGAAAGTAAAACTGATTGGCCAAAGGTTGCCTAAGAACTTACTATTATTCTGGTCTGTAAAAATTGCTGATATTCCTTGCTTACTATTACTAAATGTCTATGGCACTCAGGTGAGCGATAAGGAAACTAACATTCTTTTCAAGAAGAAAAGATAAGCGTAAGATATGTACATTAAATAATGGGATGTATTAGTAGTAAGATTCATCTAAAGAGAAAAATTGTAAGGCCTGAAATCTTGTGTTGATAAAAAAACTGTACCTTTTTATCTTATGTGGCATTTTCACAAACTGTTTGCAATCAACTTTTGATTTTCTTTAGTTATTATTGGCTTTTCAAACAAACAGTGGAAACACAAGTAAGTATGAGAATTTATTGAAAAACTATTAACATTAACAACTTTAGATTTATCTTTAATCTTTGCATTCAAATAACAAAACCTTGAAATAATACCAAAAATATAAAACATATTCACTTTTTATAAAATATAAGAATAAAATAAAAAAGATAAGCATTGTTGAATAAAGGCTCACAAAGACAGCACTGTCAACAGAAAAGTGAGAAAAATTTGACAAGTTCCTTTAAAATTTTTTTACATAGTTATATGAAATATTATTTAAAACTAATATAAAAATTGAATTTAATAGACACACAATAACAAAAACAACAAATCAATACTACAACTAAGTAATTAATTAGGTAGTTTCTTAATTGAGTACAACACTATTCTTGACCGATTCCAAATGGATTAAGCATGACAATAAGCAGATGTTAAACCATTTATTTAACATGGATTTGAAAAAATTCTACCATGGTTAACAACTATGCTAAACAACCACAAGCAAAATATTTCAGGCTGAATGACAGATTGTGAGTTTGGTAAGTCAATAATGATCATTCTGTCGTTCTTTTGATTGTTAACTGATAACCTGATTAACACAAATTACAGATCATCTAGCTTCTCTTTGACATAGATCTACAATCTGCAGTCTCCATCACCCTGTTTTCTTTGCATTTAGATAATAGCAAAATAATTAACATTTATATTGCATATCAATAAATGTCGCAAGATAAGGTTTACAAAAACATAATATAAACACATATTTTGAGACAAATAACATCAACTTCTCAAGTTTCATAAATAATTAAGTTCTGGCTATGGTGTTGACAAGTCTGACAAGTCTACTGGATAAGGTTACTATTTTTACCAACTGCAGTACACATTGGTCATACCTGTAAGGACATATTAAGAAATGTCTACAGAAGTTGCATCTGACACATACATGTACTGAAATAACTAACATGACATCACAAGCTGGATATTTTAAGGATACAATAAACAGAAAAAATGGTCCTCAGACTTTGTTCTGTTTTATGTGCACTATATCTTGAATATATCATTAACTTTATAAAAATGATAGTCAAATATTTAACTATCTTTCAAAAGCTTTATGATTATAGCATCCCAACAACAATGTCATAATGGTCATTTGACAGAAAATGCAGGACATTTCCTAACATACTAATTTTGTGCAATGTTGCATAGTGACAATCAAAATTCCAAATAACATGAACGATCACAAAATGGTTATAAAAAACAGTATTACCACTTAACAAAAGTTATACTTATAATATAGAAAAAAATCTTTTTTAAAAGTTTATATTACATTGAAATACTTTTACAGAAGACATCTAACTTAAACGGCTATACTGAAACTACACTTAGGATGTGTATTTTCCCCCCCAAAAAAACGGACTTACATTTTTCTGTCTTAACAATTAAAAGATAAATAATACTTAAGTAAGTCAACACTGGTGACTAAATAAACTATCCTCTTGAATGATAACACATAAACAAAATATTAATGATATAAAATTCACAAGTAAGTAGTTTTAAAAATAAATAATTATAAAATGGTGCATCATCAACAATCATTATTAAATATATATAAAATATTGGTAACATAAAAATACAGGTCCGATTTTTAACAATTTATTTAAAACAGATTTATGGAATGTTCCTTTTATTAACAGACACTGAAATGTTACACATGATGAAGACCTTCTGTTTCAAGGACCTCTGGAATTGTCAATTATATCTGACCGATAAACTAGCAAGACGCTTTGATGCTGAATGGCAAAAAAGTGGGTCATCCTTTAAATGATTGTGATGATGTTTATTAACATTGTTTGCCTAGCTTTGGACATGCTTCACTACACACAGCTTTGATCCTTTCTCATGACATGAGCAATCACAAAGACCAAAACAACTTAATGAAAAGGATGAACCATAATATATATGACTTACAAGGGCACTTTGACAGCACATTTCAACATGTATCAGATGTTGCAGGTTATTGTGGTCAGTAGAACAGACAAGTACACAGCTTACTTTGTTCACAATTGTGCAGAATTTAAAAAAAATGTCCAAGACATCCTATACAACATATTCTAAACACAAAAACTTTTGCAATGAAGAAAATTAAGCACTAAACAAACAATTGATGATCATTATTATATGTATTTGGTAATTCTGTGAAGAATAAAGTGAACATTTTACAGTAAAATACAATTCTACATATTCCAAACAGTGGTTCACCATTTTTTATTTCATCCTGTTGGAAATCTAGCACTACTTTTTTTCTTGTTAAAGCAGCATTGTCACACCAAATTGTCAACTTCATGATTTTGTTTTAACTAAACATCAAAAGTAAAGTAAGCAAATTTTTTTAAAAGAAATGCTATACAGTTATGAAGTACATACAGAATGATGTATAAAGGAAAGCAACACAAAATAATGTTAAATTTGTGCCGTATTCATAAGAAGACTTATTCTATGTACAGAATGTTAATGGATTTCTGCAAAATTAATAAATAACCATCAATGTAAGAGTATTTTAATTGTAAATGGACTTCTTTCTTCATTCATAGAAATGACATTTTTGCTATTATAGGTTATAACTTATATACATAGGTACACAACTCTGTAGCTTGTGATTTACAGGATAAGCATATTTATATTGAAATACTTAAAACTGCCATAGACTTAGAGTTAATAACAGCATATTTACTTGTATATGTCATCAAAAGTAACAATAAAAGTAACATTATAATTAAATATTTTGTTTTTCAGCGTCCAAACTTTGGAACAGTTTACCCTCATTTTTAACAACAATAAAGCATCTTAACAATTTTAAAGTCTCCATTAAAGATTTCTTAATGAAAAACTTATAATAAATATTTTAACTTTTTAGCACGCATATTTATGAACTTATTTTTTGTTTTACTTATCTATTTCGGCGTAGGCGAATTCTGCTGTGACAGAAAGTTTTTAAATTTACAAAGTAGACTATCGTTTTACTTTATATTGTTAACAATACCCACTGTGATAGTTTGATAATAACAATGTGATACTTATTTATTATTATTTAACTTCTTACTAGTTTGCCTCTCTGGGTCATGCAACCAATACAAAGGACCGCAATGGAAATAAGTGCTTGCACTTTATTGCGTTATCCTTGGTATTTGAAGCATTCCATGGTTATCTCTGCTTCTAAACATTTTATATGATTGTTATTTGTTGGTAATATTTATTTTTATTGTTCACATGTGTAAAAAATTATGTAAACCATTGTATGTTTCCTATGCCGAAATAAATCTATCTATCTATCTATATTGTTTTATGTAAACAAAGGATCAACACAAACAAAATCCTTCATGTACAAACATTGCATTAGAGGGTCTATTACCATCACATATTTTATTTGAAACAAATTACTCTTTTTTTCCAAATCAAAAGCATGGGCCTCAACATTATTTTGAATTATTATATGGCTTGAATTCTTCATAATTATTTTTTCTGAAAAGCATTTAAAAACATAAAAAATAAAAATTAAAATCCTCCCTTAATTACCAAATATTTATCATTTTGTCTGTGGTAAATTAGGTTTTGTATGATTTTTAAGGATTCTTGAAGATACTTTGTGTCAATACCATATGCACCAGCTATAGCCAGAAAGACTTGTCTGCCCTGGTAACACTACCACACCAAGCCTGCAACCTGGTTTACGGCAGATATGCCTAGGCTCTCTGTATGGCTCTGGTACAACTATCCTGAACAGTTGGTTGATCCTATGTTGGGTTCAGGTATCGCTGAATCAACATTTTGAGGCTGCGGTTCGGCGTCAGATCCTTGTTAGCGAGGACAGCATTCGTCATAGGACTGCAGGCCTTGCCACTCTCAATCCAGCTGGCAATGGCAGCACGCTCATAGGTATAGCCATCTGCAAGCATTTATAGGTTGGCATTGTACTTAGAAGCAAACACAATAAAGTTGCATCACACTTTTCTATCAAGAGACACAAATATGACTGTAGATATTACTAACAGCAAGGAACAGCTGCACTACCTTGCTATTTCACTGTGATTAACCACATTTAGGTGTGGATTGTCACATCGTAAAGGACTATGTGTGCGCCCATGCAATGTGTGCACTCCATATTTGGGCTTCAATGTTAGGTAAAAATGAATAGCTCAAAGATTATATGCACCCCCTGTTTAGAAAATTTGTCGGCCGTTAAGGTGTAATGGGGGCCAGTCAAAGCTGTTGTCAATGTCACTTGTAGTGTTCTGACCTCGCAATTATTCTACCTCCCCAATGACTGACGTAATTATTCACACCTGTTACATAATTCGGTCACCACTAAACATACTCAATCTGTGATATCTATAGTGCTGTGTGATCAAC
The DNA here is from genome assembly GCA_007844125.1 of Sinonovacula constricta. Classification (NCBI taxonomy): domain Eukaryota; kingdom Metazoa; phylum Mollusca; class Bivalvia; order Cardiida; family Solecurtidae; genus Sinonovacula; species Sinonovacula constricta. The sequence goes on from CM017560.1 coordinate 6,679,437, forward strand.
AATTTCAGAAAGATATATCTGTCATCTGTAGCAAACAAGGTTACTGGAGGTTACTAGCTTTAACAAGTCCCTAAATCTTGATCAAAACAGTGAACTGTCCATGTATACTACAGCTGATCAATAATTTTATGGAGTAATGTAATCAACAGCCGCATATAAAAACACAACGTTCACACCCTCACTGTCAAACTGCACTGATCGCTATCACCTTGACCATAACTTCAAGTCAGTCAAGTTGACCCGTGTAATGAGGCCAAGTAAATTACAGCTTAATGTATCTGGCTAACTGAAGTTGAAAGTTTGTTTGTGTGTTAATCAAAGGATAATTATCCATGTGTCATGCAGAACAAAGGAAAATGTATGCAAGACGGTTAATCGAGAATTGACTTTTTTAATTAATACATTAATTGAGAAACATTTTAAAGAGCATTGAGAATAAAAAATGCATACTGCCCATAATATATATTTAACTGGCTGCTGTACCTGAGCAGATGACAGGATCCTTCATCAACTCGTGGGTGATGGGACACAGGTACTCGTCTGGTATACCCTGATCTGTAGGTGACAAAGCTTATGGTATGATCACAGAATTATGTAACTGCTTTCATACCACATATCTTGGTGATAACTCATCCTTTACTGCTGGAAATACCATTCACATAAAACATACCCCACCTAATGGTGTTTCCAGCAAGTAAAAAATTAAAACCATCTGCCACATTTAAACCCAAACGATAATGATATGTTACTCTGAATAGAGAATGAAGGTCTTGTATTTTTAAACCATATGTTTTATAAACAATATTTTGTGATTTTATTGCCCAACATTTACATAGAAAGGCTGTTCAGGAAGTTCTTAAACAGAGATCATAATTGCAATAAGTGTACAGAAGCTATATTATGAATTAAAAATTGAGTGTATATTCACAAATATAACTTACATGTGTTAAAATCATTGCAATACACAATACATGCATGGTCCATGCCCTATCAATCAGTGTTGTCACTCAATGTTGTCAGGTACAAAATACAATTAGCCCTTCAGTTGTAACCCTTTAATAGGGTTATTCCAATAAACAGTAACATATTTATGTGTCAAGTGAATCTCTAAGTGTTAAACATTCAACAATTAAATCAGTTACAATCTGAATGTTTGAAGCATATAAAGCATAGTGATAGCATAGTGATAGACTGGTTAGATCCAGAATGTTTTCACTGACTTTTACCTTTGACCCCCTTTCATCTTCGTCTTCTTCCCATATTCTACAATACCCTACTATAAGAATTATATGTAGGCCCAGGATAGAAAGATTTATGTGTATATTCAGGTAGTAAGTTTTAACACAAGAATACCTAGTCGAGGGATCACATTATAGACGGGCATTTATAAGTGTATAATAAAATTGACATTTAGACTGGAGCAGTAACAGCCTTTAAGGCTTCAACTTTATTGACTTTATTGGTGGCAGCAGTCAGCATCTTCCTTTATGCTCTTATTCTTTTATAGAAGAAAATTAAAGAAATTCACATTAAATTATAACTTTTATTATGTGTGACCCAGACAGGCAGCATTGTGTTATTATGGACACAACTTGTGAGGCTAGTTAATAAAAAATAAAATAATAAATAAAATTTATAAAAAAGTAAGGCATGAAACTCTTAAAATTTTATTGCAAAAGTATTATTTCTTGTCTAGTTAGGACATAATTCTACAAACCTTTCTACAAAGCCCTCAAATAATAAATTCTACCATAACAAGTAAAATTTATTTGCAAATATTCTTCATTGTTTACATAACAATACTTCAAAATCAAGATTCATGTTTGCCAACATATCTACATCAGCAACAAAAAATATAAAGTCACAAGTCATATCTCTGGTAAGTAGATGGTAATGGTTATGACTGATCATAAAATGACTTAAAAATTATAAAAAAATGGTAATGTTACATAAATACTGTAATGCCCAGAAGAGGACAAAGATCCTACCTAGCAGATCCTTCTGCTGTATAACCGGGTGTTCCAGTAACTTGGTGCGCAGCCGCAAAATCTTATTTCGATGACCAAGGGCTTCTGAATAAAAAAAAAAGTGATGGTTAATAACAGTCATTGTTTAGGGAAACTACTATGTACACAACCCTGCTTATGGTATGCAGTGGTGTTCAGCCCAGTTCATTACATCCTACTTACGAGAAGGTACCAATATGTCTCCTTCTTGTCATCATGGAAAGGTATACAGTTAGAACAAAATGTCCATAAATGTTGTTATATTCAGAGATAAATTTCACTTTATGTTGCACTTCAATACTGAAATGAAGTATTGAAACACTCTCCAAATATAACTGGTTGTTAAGTTTATAATTATTAAATATAAACTATTTATCTAAATATACAATTATTTTTCTCATATGTGTCCTTTAATTGCCTGGCACAGCAGTTTGTCTCCAGCTTTGAATAGTAAAAAAGTCAACATAAAGCCAAGAATCATTTAAACCAGTATTGGAATTTCTGGTTCTGCAATTCTTTTGTCCTTCCTCTCTATTTCCTTTATGGCAGTTTATACTCACAATTAGCTCAAGAGATCACAAAACAGTATCATAAAAAATGTAAGTAATTTTTGTATGATCGAACTGTCAGCCATTTACTTTATGCGTTACACTTAAACTGATTGGATAAACCTGCATGTGTAACAAATTTTATCAACCATTGAGGAACCCTCTGCTGTTGGTTGTACAATGGTCTTTCTCCACCAAAAACAGCAAAAGTCACTGTTAGTGGAATTTCTATTCTATTTAAAATACAAATACAACAATACATGTAGACACATAATGTGAGATAATGTAACACATGCACTGACCTACGCCTAGCGATTTCATTAGACTGTCATGAGTAAGAGTGAAGAGTTCTGTGCCATCTATGTGCTGTTGTTTGAAGGCCTGTGAGTATTGATCAAGGCCAATCTCATACACCCACTGTGCCACATCATCCTCTGTCCACTCTTCTATCTTCTTCACCCTCTGCTTCACCTCCTCTGCCCCGTTCTGGTTGCTGGCTGCCTCAAAATACTCACATACCTTATTGTTGGCAACATCCTCTGAAATACAGTGAAAAAGACATGAAGTTAGCCTGTAGTATCTTTAAGTTTCTTGGTTTTATTGCATAGCAACATCACAATTATGGTGGTTATATCAATGTCCTATTATTACTGGTACTGGGAAACCCCAGATGAACAACTGAGCAAAGACATCATTGTTTTGTTTAATTGCATACTGAGCATAACTACCTTTATACAAAACAAAGATCCATTGATACATAGATTAACATATTGTTAAACACTTTACTTTCTGGAAAGACCATTTGGGTGGGGTATGTTCTATGTTAATGGAGTGAACAGTGTTTCTAGAAAATACAGGGCAAACAGCACCAAATGACACAGCAAACATCTACTCTGCTATAAGAAACAGGTGTAAAAAAATAGATCTGTGATGACAGTGGAGTGAAGTGGGGTCCTTAGCTCATTCAGTATATGCTAGTTTTACTGCCCTCAAAGGCTCTCAGTGTCTGTTGCAAGCAAGTCAACTGTTGTGTGTCTTTTGCAAGTAACCCATTGATTGTTTTACTGGCTAAATGAAGTGTCAAATGAGTATGCAGAAGTTTTTGTACAAATCAAATAAAGTTGGCACAAGCTTAACATTCAATATCACTGAGATGCACATGCACAAGTTATAGATAATAATGTCATGTATGTGCCAGACTTACTGAGAAACTCACGTTCAGGGGTTAGTTTCCATACCATGACCGTCTTATCATTGGAGCCTGTGGCCAGATAATGTCCATCGCTAGAAAAGGCACATGATGTCACATACCTGCAAATGTATGGTACAACTATGGGCTGTGTGAATGGTTTTGTTCTTGTTTGTGAAATAAATTGCAGCGAGCAATTATGATCATTATAGTGATATCCAGCTATTTTAGTGAAATAAGACCCTAGACAAATGTCTGGGTAGAACCACCAGCACCCTGCAAGTCAGCTGGAAGACCTTCCCACATTCACCCAGAATGGGACTCGAATCCACGCAGTGAGAGGCTAAGCATCAGAGAAGTTACAAATCGGCGACTCTACCACTATGCCAGTGGCGCCCCCATATACGTGAATGGATGACCATCTGTAAATAATACTAAAATAGTACAGGTCTACACAATAAATTAATTCATAAATTCTAAAAACGTTGCACAAGATATATACGTATCTATGACAGTGTGAAATTTAACTATAGATCCCTAACTTCAAGTGTTACATGTCCTGTCCTTCAGAATTTCTTAATTACTTATAAATTCTCAATGATTAAAAATTAGCAAGATGATCCTGACTTCTGTGAAATTACATAAAGAAAAACTTTTATCTTTTCTCATTATTACAATCTTACATTAAAACATCCCAATATACATTCTGCAGCATGTCAGGTTTGAACCATTGACATAATGTGTATGAGTTTACCAGACATAAAGTGTATGAGTTTACCAGACATAAAGTGTATGAGTTTACCAGACATAAAGTGTATGAGTTTACCAATCTGACAAGTAAAATTCAAGTTGCCGTTCATAAAATTATGTTATTTTTGACGTCCAGCTTATAACTAGTGAAGGAAGACCAAAGATTTATGACTGGGTAGAACTACTGCAGGTAAGCTGGAAAACCTCCCTATATGAAATATCTTGTCCCAACTGATATCTGAATCCATGCAGTATAGGGCTGAGTTGTTATAAGTCAGTGACTCTAACCCCTTGGTCAAGGGCACTCCTCATAAAATTAATTGTTGTGATGTTGGTTCAATGAAACAAAAACAACATATAAATTGTGAATGGAAACTAAAACTGCACCTGTCTGAATGGCAATTTTGATAATCACTTAATTGGAGTACCATGATCATTTCTGTTAAAAGAACCTTCCAGGAAGTTACTTTTAATTTTCACTTGGTAACAAACTGAGTAAATTTGTTTGTAAAAATTATATAAAAACAATTTTAAGAGCAATGTTTGAGGAGTTAACTCGTACATCCTGTAAAAGGTTTTATTACACCAACTCCTAGCCTACTAAAGGTACCTTTATCAGAACATTAATGGAACAAAAATTGACAGTTGCAGCATTACAAAATTACTGCTATTACAAAATAAACAAAGTTAGTTTTTTGTGTGTAGCTCTTTGAAAAAATTAGTCCAATGGAAATATATTAAACTTTTTTGTTGCACATGAGACAGTTATAATTGTTGGATTGGCAGCGTCCTGTAAAATGGAATGCAGAGAATACAAAACTAAAATACATACCTAGAGTGCCCCTCTATCACATGCAACAGTGAAGCCTGGAGCTGAAAAATAAAATAAAAAATGAGCATAAATGTATAAAAATGTAGTAATTTATCTGCAGTTATTTGTCTGCATAACAACAGCAATGATCATATCTTGCGTATGTACCTACTGATGAAGAAGGCAAGATGTTTCATATATAATATATTCAAACATCTTACAGACCTCCTCAAATGAAAATCTTAATAATAACAATTAGCAGTACAGTTTACAGAATGTCTACAGTAGTTCATGTTTGTCCGATTCCCAACAAGTTTCACACCTACTTTCTTTTTATTTTACTGCCAAGAGAAATTCTTGATACTGTGAATGCAAAACTAAGAAAGCACAAATGGACCCTTTGAAATAATTTCCTTTCAAATACAGTAAATATGACATTATCAAACAAGCAAAGCAAAAAATGAAATAAAGAAAAATGTAGCCACAATATGCAATTTCTATTGGAAAAATTAGGGTTTTGGTGGTTAGACAGCCAAAATACTATCAACAGGTTAAATGATTCATCTGCATGTATTGCTTATTTATCTAACTGTTCTTTTTTACTTCCATTCCAACTTTTAACATTCATATTACAGCTGCACCCAAAATCCTTGGTCAAACAAAGAGTTCCATTTAAAATATTTTGTTATAGTTCCTTTTGTTATTATTGTTAAATAGTTTATTATGAACAGTAGTAAAAGAACATAAAAATTCTTTAGTACTACAAAAATAAAATCTTATAAGTGATAATTGTTCTTGAGCAATAATAAACTAAAGAAACAGAAAGCATTTGTTTACTTCTATACAAGCAGTTCTACTTTGTAATTAACATTCCTTACCGGATCCCAGAGTCGGACAGTCTTGTCAATCGATCTGTAACAGAGATCCAACATGTAGGCAGGTTGTTCATTAACATAAACCCTCTGTCTAGATATTAATAACATATTCTTGGTTACTTGGTTCCTTCTATGTGCAATAAAAATTAGATGTCTTCCTTGAGACTGTATTATATAGAGTGGATCCTGAGCAGACAGTTCCCAGCATTATTTGCATAAGCCTGATCATTTTGCAGATAGCTGGTTAAAAGTTCATAAAGTATACATTGTTAAACTTATTTTAATTTATTTCTACATGTTTAACTAAATCTACTCTTCTGTTATTGGAAATTACAATAAATGTACTGCTGGCTTAACTATTGAACAAAACCCCTACAATCAATATATTGATCCTGAGGTATTCCACATAGGAATTAGAGCTAACTGTAAATAGTACACTCCACTCTTATAAGTGCTGGAGAGTATAATGAGAGCTCCAAATAAAAAAAAGACCATTACTCTGCCAATTTAATTTTATTAACTGTTAACTGCCTTTTTGAAAACTGCCATTGATTGTGAACAAGTAAACCAAGTTTTAAGGGAATTTCTTTGATGGTTTTCAAAAATAAACCTTACCAAAAATCTTAACAAATGTCAACATTTAAAAAAAATGAGCTAAAAAGACTTTTTACTAAAGTAAACCCTACACAATGTGGTTCACATAACAAACAATAAAGTACAATGTTCCATAATTTGTTTGTAAGCAATGATTCTATGTGATTATCATTCTTTGCTTATTGAAAACAATGTGCCTGTTATGTTTGTTTTTATCATTAGCAATGTAGACTACTGCTGAGGTAGTAGATATGGCCATCCATTTGATCACTTTTTTAATTGTAGCAAAGAAAATCCTATAAGTTATTGAAACAACAATATAAACAGTCAGATAGCTCATGTTACTACTGGTAACAAAAGCATCAGCAAAACTTCTTCCTAGACTGAAAATAAGGATTAGAAATCAATATCATTGTTAATTCTTTATTTGTATGCTTAACATTTATTTAAGCAAAACCAATTAGTCTGGTGGGGCATTTTACCTCAAGGAAAGATGTGGTCATAGGTGCTTTGGTTTTGTAGGTCTTTGCCCAGTTTAATTAGACTACATGCTTATAAAAGCACCTCAAATATTCAAAAAATTGTATCCAGCTATGTAAATATTCTGCATTTGATAAATTAATGTATACTGTATTTCAGAAATATGCAATACTATCGTCAAATTTTATCTTTTATGGTATGAGAAGATCTAATGTGTCAATAATAAATCAATGTGGCAGGTTCTTACCCTGAAGCAAGCAGCTTTCCATTGAGAGAGAACCTACACTGAGCTACCGAGCCAGTGTGACCAGCCAAGGTTTGGCGCAATGTTAGGGATACCTCTGAAATAAAAAAAAAGTAAAGTCAAATATCATGAATTTAGGACTTTTGTGTAGATTTACTTTGATTTAATTTGAAAAAACATTTTACAAATAATAATGTGACAGTTTGTACATACACAACAGCATATATACTAATACACAATATTAATGTGTGGGGTGATTTATAACAAGAAACTTACTAGCTGATCCAGATATAGACATGAAGTCCCAAAGTTTGACAACATCATCATTCCCAGCAGTTGCCAGTAGGAAGCGTTTTGCAGAGCTTGATGTTGCTGAAGAAAAAGTAAAATCATATGAAATTATTGGCCCTCTGGCAAAACATACCTGAAGGTTTTTCTTCTTATGAGAGAGGTCATTGATGGATAGATCTTCTATTGAAACTGTAGTTTTCATTTAGTTTATCCCATGTTTTTTTTTGTTGCTTCCATTTCAAATAAAAATGAATAGAGCAATCTGGAATTTCACTCCCCAATAAAGATGTAAAGCATTTATGGAGCTGTTTTTACTAACATATAGTAATTTATTAACTTCTCTCTCTTACAAAACTGTAAAAAAAGTCCACAAGAACAATTACAATGGCTGATACAAGTAATAATAAGGATCTGAAAAATAAAGCATATATCAAGTATAAATAAGATACATATCTTTCAATAAAGATGCAAAAGATACAAAACATATACTGTGTTTTGCATATTATAACCCGCCTTGGAGTATACATCGCAAAGCCTTTTAAATTGATACGAGGGATGATCCAAAAGTTTTGTCACTGCCGTGGTTATGAAAAACATTGATGTCAGACAGTTTTATGTTTAGTATATACTGATGAACAAACATGATTTCAGTTAAATAAAGCAATAATATTTAAGTTCAACCATTGTAGCACTCTATAATGATGTCTTCATAAACCTGCTATGTGCTACAGCAGCACGCCTATTTTTCAGGTTAATGGCATTTTCCCGGTTAATAAATGTGACGTCATTTCATTTTGTGAGCAGCAGTAATAGTTTAAATGACGTCATTACACGTTAACGTTTTCCAGGCATAGTTGATGAATGTCCGTTGAAATAAAAAATGTCACAACTTGAAAAAATGCTGCACTCGCTATATTACATTTTTGTTAAAGCTAGGAAAATCAATTCTGGAAATGAAGGATGTGGTAAATAATAATGTCACAATTATTTCTGATGCTATTGAGGAAGATCTGCGTGTTACCATTCCAGGTGTCTCTGAAGGGTCAGGCTTCAGTTATGGCACTGTGCAACCCATTTTTACTGAAGATTTGAAGATGAGGTGTGTAAGCACTAGGCGGGTGCCGAGACTGCTGATGAATGAACAAATGATTTCACACTATTTGGCTTTTCTACTATGACCCTGAAACGAAGATGCAAAGTAGCCAATAGAAACAAGACACATCCCCTCCTCAAAAGAAGGCACGCATGACCAAGACAATCAGAAAACACATATTTATTGTGTTTTTCCTTATTGAGGGCATTATTCTCAACCACGCTGTACTGAAAGGCCAGACAATCAACACCACATATTATTCAAAGGTAAGTTAAATTGTTTGATTTGGTTAAAGACATACATAGCTTATATCTACTAAAATAAAAATAATAAGTTAGTATTAAATGTCAGAATTAAGATTTTAATTAATCAGTATGTGTATTTGATACATATTTATTAAAAAATCATAATTTATTGTTAAAGGTCTTGACGTGTGATCTGCTGATGCCGCTGCGCAAGAGGAGGAACCACTTCTTCATGGATTAAAGTAGTTGTATACTTCATCATGACAATGCCACTCCCCATACAGCCAATAAGACTCGACTGAACACTGAAGTCCTTGTGATGCAGACACTTTCCCATCTGACTTATCTCCGAGTGACTTTGTGCTCTTGCCTTACCTGAAGGGCGAACTCAGGGATTAGTGATTTAAGAACCTAGATGGAGAGCAACCGCATACTGTCACGACTCCCTTCTGATTGGTTTGCAAATATATTCCAGAAGTGGGTTACAAGGCACAGAGTGTATTGAGTATGGTGGACATTATTGTGAGGAGTGACGTTGCATAATTGTGATATTTGTAAGTAATGTTGTTGACATCGTTTGTGTGCGGTGCTGGTCGCTGATGTGCTTCATGTAATTATCTGTTATTTATTAACTATTTGGTTTATGTAGATCAAACTTTACATATTCCGTAATACATTAATTCAATTGTATGCCAATTTTGGTTGTTATTACTACAAAATGTGTTATAAGGGCAGTGACAAAACTTTGGGGTCATCCCTCGTATTTTAAATTTTGGTAATAAATACCCTGCAGTAAATTAACATTCAAAACAGAACAGAAAATAAGTCTAGAAAGCATTTTCTCCTTGGTTGCATGAAAATGGAAGTGTTCTTACATGAAAGGAGACAATAAGAAACAGAAGAATGAAGTTTAAAGCCATCAAACATACAGTCCTGATGAACATAACACAATCATATCAACTACCATACAGCAAAAAAAATGAATTTTCCAAGCCTGTCATAGCATACAATGCTGTCCTTAACTGCACCATTCCCAAGCCTACCATAAAATATGAACCATTTAAATTCTTACTAGCATGTAGTTGTGCTCCTTTTGACTTACAATCAACAGACAACCCCCTCCTGCCCTCCTTCCCCTTGGCCCCAGTATTCTGCAAAAAATTTCTACAATTATCAGATAGTGTGTGCTGTTAAGCATGAATTGATCAGGCTTATATAAAAATTGTATGTACAGATAAGCTAGTTCTGCAGGGTGCATTTGATAAGTATCTACACGATCTGTTACTAATTGTTTAGAATGTAAATAAACAGATATCTTATAACCTTTGCATAAAATATTTTGCAAATAATTAAGAATTTAAAATGGTTATGTAACTGACTTAGCATGATAAGGTTTACAACTTACAGTCTGTGCCAAAGGTTGGTGAGAATTCACACCAGGTGACACCAAGGTCGTGTGCATCTAGCATGAACCAAAGGGCCTTGGCATGGCCATAGACCGCATCCCAGATCTGAAGGTCCCCATCACTGCTCCCTGACACAATGTGCTGACCATCAGGGGAGAAGTCACAACCAAACACAGTCGCCTCATGGCCTCTGTAAGTTCTGGACAAAAAGATTCATACAGCGGTAAAGATAAACAGCACTTTTTTCCAAAGCTGGTAAATTACATCTCTGTATTATTTTCTATACATATACCGGTAATGTGTTAAGTGTATGGAAGCCACAGAATGTAAATGCTTAAGTTACTCTACTCAAAAATCTATAGTGTAAGTACTTACTAGAATTGCTCAGGGGAAAGTCAATCAAACAGTTGTCTTATGACCTTAAGAAAATATTTATTCAATAATGACTTGGTACTTAAGTGTTTATCATTAAACTTTGTTACCTATGCATGAAGTTGTAAGCAGATAACTAAGTATTTAGAAATGTAACATGATAAGCGATTGAGTAATGACAATATATATTTGACAGATCTTACAAAAATGTAAATGTTCCAGCTAACCTGATAAGAATCTTTGCTGTAACATCCCACAGACACAAGTTGTGGTCATCCCCTCCAGATATTATGTGAGCTGAGTTGGGAGAAAATCTACAAACACGGATTGAAGCCTGGCTCTCATGCTGAAACACAGCATGTTTGTTCCCGGTCTTTATGTCCCACACTATCACCTTCCCATCAGTAGAGCAAGTGGCCAGATATGAACCAAATGGAGAGAAAGTACAACAATGAACATAATATGAATGTCCACACAGCGGTGAGGCAAAGTATTCACTGTAATTCAAAGTTTCCCACACACGAACAGTCTTATCTCCAGAACATGTGGCTAATTTCTTGTCCTTCGAGAAGCAAACTCCATTAACGTCTGATGTATGTGACTTTATAGTATGATGAAGGCTTGCAATGACCCCTTCTTTCGACATCTTGTTGTATTCTTTTTACTGCAACATTAAAAAAACCGGCACTTACATCCCTGTAATACTTTACAATTACAACTACTTATGATAAAGAGACCTAGAACCATCTACAATCATATATGGACATGGTAATGTGTAATAATTTAATTTATGAATACATTTAGGTTGGCAGTAAGTGTGCATAATCTCTGTTGGACAAAATCCCTTCTGTTCATTTCAGTACAAAATCTCTTTCATAACTATTACAAGATATACAAAATTCCACCCTTAAAACAATAAATCTTAAGTCTCGAAAAGAGATTTTCATAGAAAAAACTCCCATTATTGTAATTAAAATAATGACTTTTCTGAGTGGCCCTTATTAACAATGATGCAAATTTAACAAAAAAACTTACAGGAGAGATTTTGTCTGCCTTGGAAAATGTAAGGGGTTTGTAGTTTAACTTTGTTGAAAAAGACATTACACTGTACTTCTTCAGGTTGCGCATGCTCACTATATTGAGTCTTACAACTATCGAGATCTCTGCATGTACAATATAGTTGTGATTGAAAATAAATGATAGAACGGCACACTTGTGTTTCTTTGATTTCTCTCCACTGAATTATTAATTACAACTATTTATTACTTCTAAATATTTTTCTCAATAGAGACAACAAACAAACAACATTACAGGGGTCATTAGCTGCCTATGCTAAATGAAACAAGAGATCCTTGATGGCCCTTAATTGCTCAACTGAAGACATGGTCTTTTAGCAGGCTCATATCTGTCATGTCAAGTAATTAAAGAGTTATTTACTTTAGAAATCTTCGGTGAAGATTGGGCCATAAGTGTAGCCTTGGGAGTGTTCACAATGTTTTCTAGGATTTTACCTAGTGACCTACTTTTTAACCTCACAAGAGCCAGTTATGAGCTCATCTAAGATTTTATGAAGGCAAATATTCTTGACAAATTTGGTGAAGACTGGGCCATAAATGTGGACACAGGCATATTCACAGGTTCTTTTTCTTTCTAAGATATAATCTAGTGACCCCCTTTTGACTAATCAATGAACTCATCAAAAATTTCATGCAGGAAAATATTCTGGCTAAGTTTTAAAAAAATTGGGCCATAAATGTGGCCTCTAGTTTATAAACAAGGCTTTTTTTTCTAAAATATGATCTAGTGACGTACTTTTTTGATCCCATTCAACCCAATTAGTAACTAATCTAAGATTTCTTGCAGACAACATTCTAATCAAGTTTGGTGAAGATTGGGCCATAAATGTGGCCTCTAGCATGTTCACAAAGTTTTCCTAAGACAGGTCTACTTTATAAGTGCACATGACCCAGTTACGTACAAAGAGATACAATTTGACATCCCTATGCTGGCTGCTGATCAATAGATGCTAACAAGCAACAGAAGGAGTGAAGGGATGTTTGAACTGTCCGTGGGAGAGGTACAAAATGTTACAGGTATGTTTTGACCAGTCCTGATTTTGTCCACCCCCAAGGCAAGCCAATACCTAATAATATGCATCTTTCAAGCTTTTTTTATCAGCCAACTTAAACCCTATGTTCATTAAGTTCACTTGTAAATCGAGGTGACATGTTCTAGCAATTGAACAATAGTGCTGGAATAACCCTGGCAGGTACACATTTTTCTACCATGATGATGTGAAACATTTTGATATATTGATCAGGGTGATTCTTGGCAACTTGAAAGAGATTTAAACCAAATCATGATTTGAAGTTGTATCTTACCACTAGACTTCTCCTGACCATGTTTCCATTTAACACAATTTAAAAATAAAGCTGAATAATGGACTTGTGAACAGTGGATATGATTGTTGTTTTGGATCATTTAATCATTGATGAACATCATTTACTTTTTTAAATATTTACAGTTGATACATTTATGTATAATTACTTAAATAAAGTACTTACAATTGAATATCATATATGGTCACGTAAAAATGTTTTCTTCACGAGCTACTGTACTATTTCATGACGGGTCACACTTTCTGACAACAAGATTGTGTATGTTTTTATCACATGATAAGCGGTTGATGTTGCGAAATAAACAGTTCGCTGAAGTTGCTGCTCTTCCTTAGTTCAGTATTTTCAGAACCACAACAGTATGTTCATTATTTTCCTAGGTTTTGATGCTCAACAATATAAACAGTGATATGTACGCGTGAAAATACGCCAAACTGTACATTAATTTAACGAAAAAAGGGAACCGAAACAACTAATGTACCTGACTTGGAGGCCTTGGTTTTTATCCCTAACGAAAGATATCGATTAAAGTACAGTACTCTCCCTTGGTTTCGGAACGAACAAACAATCCATTCGAATCATCTCGGATGGTCCTACGAAACATTGCAAAGGACATGCAAAGACACACAAGCACATGTAAAGACACCACACAGACATACAAGACACCACACAGACATTGAAAGACAGTTTTTGTAAGTCCAGATTCATATATTAGAACTAACATACACCAATAATTTGTTGAAACAAGCTGAAAAGAAGCAAAAGTCATTGAACGACAATTAACATAAAACCGAACAAGGTATTATCATTAGCAGGCGATATTTCTCAAACAATTATGGACTGGGAAAAACACAGTTAATGTGATAAATTTAAGCCATGTTTTGTCGGTAAGTTTATTGAATTACACAACGGACAGACGGAGAGAGACAGTTAAAGTCAAACTGAGCTGTTTTTATATCTTCGCCGAGATCTATGTTACAACATTCACAAGTCAACAGTGAAATATTGCAACATGTAAACTATATATCTAATTAAAAACCGTTATTGTATGTCAAACAAACTGAGACAGTACATTTGTATAAAGGTCTTAAGAACGAATACGTTTGTTTTACTTTAGAAACCTCGTGGACCCTATAGTACCGCTACGTGAGCTGGAGCCCTGGTTCGAGCTGCACTTGATGTGGATATTGAAAGCATTGTTAAAACAAGGCATTTTAAATTTCTTATTGCGTTATTTCTAAATGACAACCTAACTTTCTTCAAATGAAAAGGTTCTACTTAACGATGTAGATAGACCGAAGCACGTAACGCGAATCCTGTATGTCGATTACTTTCAAGACCAGTACGGAAAGGACCAAGTATGGTGCGAATGAGCAACAATCGAGTGTCAAGATACAAGATACAAGAATCTTTATTTAGAGTCGGTTATATATACAACACGAGAACATTAGCTTAAAGCTATTTTCCGACTTATAACAGAAATACATAAGCAATAGACATAAACATTAATATAACCAGAGACGTATAACAACACAGACTTTGAGTGGAAAATAAAATATAGTAAAAATTACAATCCTAAAACTGTACATACATGCATGCAAACAAGTCATACCAACTAAGACAAACCTAAAAACTATACACATAAAAACATGCAGATAAGAAAGGCATGCACAAATAAAACAGCTGTACATACATGCAGCAGGTAAGACATACACAGGTAGGAAACAAGGATATTGGGTAAAAATACATGAAGTTTATAATTACTACAGATGAAAGTTACTAAAATGTATAGTACATGGCGAAGCAAGCAGCTAGAAAGTATAAGCACGATTATAAAACTAAGCACATCACCATGCTAGACAAAAACAAGCTTGTACACATATATGGCAACACAGAATATCATAAGTATATACAGGGGCACACAGACTAAAAGCTCAAGCTAAGCATAACATTAAAACATAAACCAACGGAAAAACTCATTGTATGCATAAACCATTAGCAACACATGGAACATCTACAGGCTGGGCCACTCCAAGTCCGAATCAGTCTACCAAATTCCTTGTAGTTCTCGACTTGACGGATATGGTTTGGTAGGTTGTTCCAGACTTGGGTGGCCTCAAACCTGAATGAACGTTTACCATAAGTGGTAGTCCTCACTGGTGGGACATCTAACAGGCCGGTGTATCTAAAAGAATATGATGGGTTTCTATAATGAACAAGGTCATGTAAATAGGAAGGATTAAGCTGATGTAGGCATTTCAAAGTTTCTGTAGCAATATTTCTAATGCGACTAAGGTGGAGGGTTGGCATGTCGGCTTTAATTAAAAGATCTGAATAGCTTGAGTTGAAGTCATTAAAAACAATACGTAAGGCTCTTAACTGAAGTTTTTCTAGTTTTTCAGTGTTTGTTTTTTTACAAAAGTGCCAAACGAGGGGGCAATAATTAAAATTTGACCTAATAAAAGATTTATAAATAAGGATTTTGCAATCTGTAATTAAAAATTTACTAATCCTATATAAAACATTTAACTGCCCGGCTGCTTTTTTGCACATTCTGGAAATTTGTAGATCAAAATTCAGTAAAAAGTCAATATCAACACCTAAAGGATTCACACTTTCTTCACACTTTATGGTAACATTTTAAATTCATTAATATAATCACGTGACTTATTTCCTATAGCAATGGCCTGGAACTCATCAGGGTTAGCTTGCATTTGATATGTTTGGAACCAGTCAATAAGGATCTTGCTATCGTCCTCTAGAGTGCGTTTTAAGATTTCTGGGTCCTGATGGACAAACGATAAAGTGTTGTCATCAGCATAGTTGTAGAGTGATGATTTATGAATAAAGTAAAAAATATCGTTTATAAAGATGTTAAAAATAAGAGGGCCGAGAATTGATCCTTGTGGTACACCCTTCAGAGTCTCAAGCCACTGACTATGGTTAGTTCCAATTTTAACCATTTGTTGTCTTTCAGTAAGATAGTTAAAAACAAGAGAGCAGGCTTCTCCAGACAACCCGTATGCGCGCAGTTTGAGGGCCAGAAGGTCGTGGGGGAGGCAGTCGAAGGCCTTGGACAGATCCATAAGGATGGCTGCTACATGTTTGTTATTATCTAGTGCGGCCTTCCAGTCTTCAACCAGTCGCAGCAGGGTTGTCTGACAGCCGTAGCCAGGTCTAAAAGCAGATAGGAAGTCATGGAAAATGTTGCTAAAATGATCTAATAACTGTTTGTTTAAAATTTTCTCAAATATTTTTGAGGTAGAGTTTAGAATGCTAACCGGTCGGTAGTTTTTCATGATAAAAGGGTCGTCTTTCTTAAAGATAGGGGTTACTTGTGCTCTTTTTAATTCTGACGGAAATTTGTTTGTGTCAATCATTTTATTGATAATGGTCGTGAGAGGGCGACATATTGAACTGGCAGCACAATTTAAGACTTTGGGGGGAATATTATCGCACCCTGTAGCCTTTTTCGGGTTAGATTCTTTTAGGAGTTTTTCAACAGTGCTGGGTGTTACATGTTTAATGTTAAAATTACTGTTAAAATCAGGCAAATTTTCCATTTGACTTTCAATCTTAACAATGCTTGGATGGTTCTCACAGTTGCCAGTTGAGGAATCAAAAACCGATGTTTTTGGCAATATTTACATAAAAGGAATTAAGAAGTTCACAGACAGAGGTTTGATCTGACACAAGGTTGTCATTTTCTTTGAGAATGATGTTGTTTGACGATTTATTTATAGATTTACTTGAAAGGAAAGGTTTAATAGTAGGCCAGAAATCCTTCGATTTGGGACCACCACCACATCTTTCATTAAAAAATGTTTGGATGGATTCTCTTTTGACCTTTGTTTTTAAATTTATCAAGCATCTAAACTGTTTCCAGTTTTCTTTAGATTTGATCTTCATGTATTTGTTGTGAGCTTGTCTTATTTTGTAGATCAATTTTCGATAATTTGAGTTCATATATGGTGGTGGTTCCTTTCTAGGGCGTTTCTGTTTGACTGGAGCATGTTCCTGTAATGTATCTAAAATAGTTTTTCATAAAACCAGTAGTCATCATCAATATCGTCAAAAATCATACCTACATGGAAAGGTGCATCATTAAGGGCTTTATTAAAATCATGCTCATCTAGATTTTTATAGCTTCTGAATGATACTGATTTTTTTGGGTATGCTTTGACCTGTTCCCTTATGCATGTGAATATCATACTGTGGCAATCACTAAGACTGCAATTAAAGACAGATGTATTGCACAATAGAGAGGGTGCGTTTGTGAGAAAAAAGATCTAGCATAGTGGGGTTTTCACGATTCTTAAAGCAGGTTGGGTCCTTAACAAGATTTGTCAGATCAAAGGTATCCATAACAGTTTGGAGGGGTTTATATTTTTCTTTATTAAGCATATCAAAGTTTAAATCTCCTGATACAATCATATGGTCAAATTTTAGAATAATTCTATCTAATATATTTGTTGTAAAATTTTCAAAATCTTTATCAGACAAAGACGGAGGTTTATAAATAAAAGAGATACACCATTTACGTTTTGCTAAATTAAACTCAAAACATAAGTTTTCCAGACCTTGATGTTCTAGGTCAGCTCTACGTTTAATAGGAAGGTCACCACGAACAAAAACCATCAATCCACCACCAAAGCAGGTCTGTCTTTCCTGTGAAGTTTATAACCCTCTGCATGGAACAGGTTGTCACTGAATGTTTCATTTATCTTTGTCTCTGAAATGCAGAAAATGTCAACCAGGTTTTTATCAAAAATATCACGGAGTTCATGGAATTTGTATCTAATACTGTTTATGTTCACATGACCGATAATAGGTTTTTTACTGTTTGTTTCTTTTAGTTTCTCTAAATCTTCAAATATGTGTCGATTTTCTGATAAAACACTGCTATCATGAGAGTCAGATGTGTCATTACTAGAGTTTATATGGGTATCATTAATATTTTCTGAGCTGGGGGTAGATTCGCAAGTAGTAGTATGTGTGTTGGTTTCTGTTTCACTGTCGGGGTTAGGGATGTCCTTCCATTCGTTGTCTTCATCCTCTAAATGAACAAAACTATCATTTATGTGTGTCAAACATAGAAACTCAAAGCGCAACATAACAACGAAGGTTGTCATTAATGACAATGCTGATTACACTGCACAAAAGCTATATTATCAGATCACAGGTTTCCAGTGGCATTATGGCCTCTCAGCAACTGCATATACAATTAGTTGAAGATAAGATAGGTTTTTCAATAATTTACGCCATAATGGATGTGAGACATCCAAGGCGCCTTAGAGAGCATGTCCTTAGAAGTAAATGTAACAACTAACAGGGCAGTTCTATTTCTTATAAAGGTTATAACTAATAAAAGTATACTGTATATGTATACAATAACTGTTAAATGATTTCCTCAAGTTTGTGCTTTACAGCAGATCGAGTAAGTGCGCTGTTGATAGTATCTACCGGTTTGAAGTTAATTTATAATGTTCATTATATATATATAGGTAAATATTTTGACATTATAAAGCAGACATGTGATCTTTCCTTGGTCCCAAAGAGGGAGACTTAGGCTCCTAGAGAGGGAGTTTGGGGTGTTAGGGAGGGAGATTTCCGTGAATGCGCGTTAAATTGACTACGTGGCTTATTTCTATTTGTAAAACAACATTTTTTGTCCTTTTTATCAATAATCATGGTAATTTCAGTGTTAATGTTTTTCTTTACAATATTTTAAAATGAATATCTAACATATTTTAGTTCACTATCTAGACATAAACTGTATTATATGCTTTGGTTTTAAGCTTGTGGCCTACAAAATAACAACAACAACCAAACATGGCGTAAACAAGTCAAGTGTCAACATCACATACTAATGAATTAAAAAAAAGATTTACAAAGTGATCTAATTATATTCTTCCCGGAAATTCAAATTTACATAAAAAAATATTTATGTACTTATTCAGATGTACTTATTCAGATGTTAAATTTGAAATAATGAGTATGCAAGCCTAAAAATAATTTATTTAATTTGTAAGTTAGTTTGAAAAGAAATTTGATAATTATAAAATATTAGTGGTAAATACTTTGATACTATTATTGCCTAAACAAATTAAAGTTAAAGTATTAAGAATACATGAAGACATTATACTAATCGAGTTATAGCAAATAAGTGTTTTTCTAAGACACAGTACTAAAAGGATAACTGTCCAGATTTGTTGTTGTTGTTGTTGTTTTACACATAGAAGTTATATGCTAATGCAAAAAAAAAGCTAAAATTATTTTACGTTAGTTAACGAATTCTTTTAAAAATGTATCATCTTATAACATAAATGATGTAAACTGGTTTGAACTAGTTGAAATGGAAACTATGTTTTAAAAGTGTCTATGGTTGGCATTTTAATTACTGTTCATGCACAAAATGAGATAGTATCAACTGTCACGAAAACCATTTACCTTTATGATAAATGTTTATTTGCATAAAGAAGACAAATAGAAACAACACCATTTTTAAAGAAACGATTTACTCCTCTTAAAAAAGCTTACATCAAAGTAAGCTTAACACAATGTTGGGAAACTCTGCCACGTTCTCAATTTCTTAGCTTTGATCTGTTCCAAGGTTACTGTGACCCTTGCAGATTTGTCTCATAATCCACCCCACCCCCTTTACCCCGACATATTTCAGGGCTAGAAGTTCTCCTACATGTCTGACACAATATGTTGTTTTGTTAGTGCTGATGTGTTGTTTTGTGAGTGCTGATTATGTCCTCAATAATATGCATTTAGCACAAGGCCTTACTAAGTATCAAATTAAAATCAACGACTGTTTTAGTAGCACAATGCATAAATATACTTGTTGCAAGCTGTATATTCCGCCGTGTTATTGTTTCATACATTCATCTCTTTCACGCAAACTTGTTTTTGTGTTAATTTCATATAAACATTATTACTTTTCCATAATGTTTATTTCCAACCCTTTTAATTACACGCAACATGTTCTTAGTATAGGTTTTGAGTCAAAATTGGCGATTCTTCCAGTCGGCCCCTTTTGCCGACTGACTGTTCCATGGCGGTAACTGTTTGGTTTGCTCATTTTGTTAAATGACTCATCTCATATTTACTTTTAGATTTGGCTTGCACGTGAATATCCTTTATCTTGTGTTTTTTCAAATTTTGGGATAGGTTGCAATGCTCAAAGGACATTGCATGTTATGAAAGTAATGCATTTTTACCAACACTTTCTTAGAAAAATTACTATGTGGACTTGAATGGATGTTTGTAAACACTATGTTTCCAATTAGACAATATTTACATGAAATGTGGTGACACTTTATTTGGACAAATAATTGGTATTCCTATGGGAACCAACTGTGCACCATTTATTGCAGATTTGTTTTTATTCTGCTTTGAGCGTGATTTCATGTTAACTTTATTCCCTTCTAACCAAAGCCACATTACAGAAGATTTCAATTTAACGCCACGCTATCTTGAAGATATTCTAACTACAGATAATACTTTCTTTTCTCGAATGATCAATCTGTTCCTCCAGAACTTATCCTTAATAAAACAAATAACTGACATTTAAATGCAGCATTTCTAGACGTTGAGATCGCTATTTCCAATGACATTATTTCTACTAAAATCTATGACAAGAGAGATGATTTCAACTTTAGTATTGTGACTTATCCATACCTTGACGGTGATTCACCTCGTGCTACCGCCTATGGTATTTACATATCACAACTTACAAGGTTTGCACGAGTTTGCACTAAAGTAGAAGATTTCAATGGTAGAAACCGGTTTATTTCTTCTAAACTGTTATAGCAAGGCTTTCGTTTTCACAACTTAAGAAAGTCGTTTTCAAAATTCTTTTACCGCAATGATACTATTGCTTCTAAGTATAATATCAGTGTGAAAGCACTGCAGAAAGGCATAAGCCATCCTGCATTTTATGGCAATGTTTTATACACGTTAAAATCAAGCGTCTCAATAACATTTCTGACCACTTTACAAAACTTAGAAAATTTAGTGCTGAAGGTTACAACCCGGGAATCCTTCGCTGTACTGCATTGCTTGCAATTGACCTCTTTACGGTCAAGAACTTGTTTTGCTTTTAAATTACACGATGACCGGACAGGTCGTTGAGACTATGTGAAAACAGTCACCTAAAGCCATAATTGGACAGTCACTGATGGATTTCTTGTCTCTTCAGCTATCCAGTCGTGCCCTATTTAGGTGAGACAACTTAAGCAGTCTCCATGCCCTTTACAATGATATGTTATTTTAAAACTTATTACCTATTAACTCTTAACAATACTACATTTTTTGTTGGTTTGGATTGTTTTCTTAAATTCGATGATATCTTATTTTTTACATTTCACTTTTGACACGTTTGGCATGACGTCATGGCATTGTGTGACGTTCTTAAATTGTTCGTATTATATGTCAGCGCTAGGGCTGTTTTATTTCAAAAGTTCTACTCTCTCATTTGGAATTTTTATGTTGCCGAGGCTTTTATCTACTGTACATACTGTACATATATTGATAGTTTATTTTATTACCAGATATTTTGTATGTATATAAGGTCATTGTATCTGTTTTAACTCCCGATGCAGGTGATTACTGTTAGTTGTTTCACTTTGACGGGATATTTTTATTTACACTGTTTGATAGAAAAACCTCCAGCAAGTGCGAGATTGGAGCGCTCCACAAACCAGGTTTAAGCACCCCAGTCGGTTCTTTTGCCGACTGACCGTTTCAAGGCAGCCACTGATGTTTTTTCTTATTGTGTGTTTTGTCTCATCTCTGTGTTTTTGTCACATTTACAGTTACCCCGTTTGCCTTTGTCTAGAGGTAGATTAAATTTAAATATATGCGAACATTTTGACAGGACCTTTTCTTATTTATCTATTTGTCATATATTCTTAGTCATGGAATAGAAGCCACGGTCGCACGCTTCGTTCGCACCATTTGGTTTCTAATTCCAGGATAAGAATATATGACAAAGTCCTATAAGCATTGCAACATATACCAAACTCCGAAAAGTCACAGAACAAAGGTATTTCACATGCAAGCCAAGCGAAAAGTAAGACCAAATTTGTGATGAGTTATTTAACGAAAAGAGCAAACCCGACAGTTACCGCCTTGGAACGGTCAGTCGGCAATATGGACCGACTGGGGTGCTTAAACCGGTTTTACAGAGCTCTAACCTCGCACTTGCTGACGAGTTTCTCACATGCAAGCAATGAAAAGAAAAACGATCTATTTGAATACAAAATGTCCAAGCGCTGATATTTTCTATAAGTCATGACGAAAGTAAGGACGTCATTGAAAAATAATGTCCACATAGTGTTTAGAAAAGAATATGGTATTATTTCGATTTGAAAAACTACGCAAAAATGGTTGACCATTAATAAAATTAACTTTCTGAATCATGAACAAACATGACCAGAGACTAATAAATGGTTGTAGCATCCTGTTCATGTGAAGATGGAATTGAAGAACCAAAGTCCAATGTCCATCAAAGGATAAGCCGCCAATTTAGACACTAATCTTAACATGGTAGGTCTAAAATCTTACACAGCAGTCACGATTTAAAAAAAATATTGGTTAAATATTCACAAATCGCCGATTATATTGTATGTTAACATCATAAGCATTTTAAAACACTGTAATACTAGTAGCATGTTATAATAATGCTAAACATTTCAACCAAAGAAAGTATAAAGCAGGGCAGATGTAACACATTTGAAAGACATTTATTATATTTCGCGAGTTTTAGTATGTTTACTGTTAAAAAACATATTGTCTCAAATAGTCGACTTTAGGTAATACCAGCCACGCAACAGACAAAACATCTCTCTGCTGCTGTACAACGCTACGACAAAGTCTGTGTACCTTACCTATTTGTTGCTTTGTTGTCTTCTTTATTGTCTGCTTTATTGTTTGTAATTGCAATTGTGAATCTCTGCATACTCGGTTTCTTTTGTGAAACATCTCCGAACAGCTGCGAATTCCTACCAATACCTGCTATTTTTGATAAAAATACGAGCTACACTTTATTTGTGCAAGCTACATTGTTAAATATGCGGTATGCTAGGTTTAAATTTGCTCTGAAAAGCGTACCATACAACATATGTATATTTGTACAGTGGGCTACTAGAGCAATCGTTGATATCAGTTTGACATTGTGTAAGACTTTTTTTCTAATCATTTAAGACATTATCAACTCTAGCGGAAGCAACATATATGTGCATGGTACGTAGAAAAGCTTCTATCTCACTTATATCGGGGGGGGGGGGGGGGGGGGGGGGGGGGGGGGCGGGGGGAATTAGGAAACACATTCGCATTGGACACAGATGTCAACAGAAACCTTGGGAAAGATCAAAGGTAGAACGTTTCAGAGTAAACCAGCATTTAAGGAGCTAAGGAGTTTTTACTTGTTTATGAGAAGAAGATCCTTTTTGGCCTGAAACTTTGTTTCTATTTGAAAGACGATATAAGTTGTCTTCTTCCCTCAAATATAAATTTTTATTAAATTGTTTTCGATGCCATAATTCATGTTTTGTGCCAACTACATTTTAGGCATATTCTTCTTTCGATTTCCGGCGAACAAAACGATCGTGACTTTATTAAGTATCAATGCACCAGATACAGCCGAGGGATGATTGTCCCGAGGACGGAATTACCAGAGGAGTTCCGATTGATGGTCGAGGTGATCCGATTATCTCTCTATCCGAGAGATGATTCGTGAATTATCCGAGGTGTTCCGATTGATCCGAGAGATGATTCGTGAATTATCCGAGGTGTTCTGTTTAGCGATCTGGGTGGGATTACCCTTAATAGTTTATCGAAATCTCTATCGGCAATCATATCTACTCGGCGATCTCCGACAAGCTTCGGATATATCGCCTCGGATGTAATTGTAGGAATACACCAGTTGGTGATTTGCCCCGGCGAATAACTTCTCATTGCATTATGTAAACAAAGATGGCTGACTTTTCAAAGTGCATGCAGTACGCTTTAGATATTATGGAGATTAAACACTCCTTGAAAGAAGAGCAGATTGCATCGTTGAAGAATATTTTTAACTTAGTTGATACTGTATGTATATTACCAACAGTATTTGGTAAAAGTGTAATATACCAGTTATTACCCTGCATGCACTCGGATCACGCTTCGGTGATGTCTATATCCGAAGCTTGCCGGAGATCGCCGAGTAGGTACGATTGCCATTTTGGATGTAGTTCGTCAACATGGCGGCGACAGCATTATTTCCGAGGTGATTACGTTGACGGAATTACCCGAGGAGTTTCGAGTGCTCTATCGGTTCATTAGGCTCGGCGAACAAGGAAGTTGTCCGTGTATTTACGACTAACAAGTCAATGCTTGTCGCTCAAATATCATTGAATTTATCTAAAATGTGGATTCTGATCTTGGTTGTCTTCATGAAAGGTAAGCCAATTTTATATATTAGCTGCCTGTAGGTAAAATGCGGTATCTTTCGTTATTTGTAAAAGGTAAGTCCATTTTTTGTAAAGACTGTCGGCCACTATCTTCGTGGTAAAGTCAGGCATTTAAATAGTTTTATAAAGATTCAGAGAAAGGCAGACGATTAGTTAGACATTTTTTTCAACTAAAAATAGTTTACACCCCCTCCAGCCCCCACTCCACCCCCACCCTGGTCATCATTGCACTGACTCCGGAGAGTCTATTTTCGCTTTGTGATTACTCATTATTTTATCCTGTACCCCACAAACTTGGGAACATGACCTCTAGCAGTAACGTTTTGGAATTTTTAATATTGAGAACAGTCTTTTGAAAGAATATACAATAGCTCTTAATTATGTCTCTACAACTTGTATAGACACAAAGGTTTATTTTGTTGTTAACATAAGGGCTTAAAAAGTTTTAATGTTATTTTTTATCGATTGGGGAATTTTTCCCAATTAAACATGAGGGAAATGTATACAAATTATTTTGGTTAATCCTGTAAAACGGTTGCAGCAACCATATCTACTGCTACTAATACATGTACTACTACTACTTCTACTGCTACTATCACCACCACCACTACTACTTCTACTACTACTTCTACTACTACTACTACTACTACTACTACTACTACTACTACTACTACTACTACTGCTACTACTACTACCACCACCACCACGACCACCACCACTACTACTACTACTACTTCTACTAGTAGTAGTACTACTACTATTACTACTACTTTTACTACTACTACTACGACTGCTATGACTACCACCACCACCACCACCACCACTACTACTACTACTACTACTACTACTACTACTACTACTACTACTTCTACTACTACCACTGCCACAACCTCTACTTCTACCACTACAACTTCCACTACTACTATTACTACTACTACTACTACTACTACTACTACTACTACTACTGCTACCACCACTTCTACTACTACCACTACTACTGCCACAACTTCAACCTCTACCTCCAATACTACTACTACTACTACTACTACCACTACTACTGCCACAACTTTTACTTCTACCACTACTACTACTTCTACTACTACTATTTCTACTACTATGTCTACTACTACAACTACTACTTCTGCTACTACTTCTACTGCCACAACTTCCACTTCTACCACTACTACCACTACTACTACTACTATTACTTCTACTACTGCTACAACGTCTACAACTTTTACTACTTCTACTACTACTACTTCTTTTACTACCACTACCACTTCTACTACTACCACTACTACTGCTATAACTTCTGCTTCTACCACTACTACTACCACTACTGCTACTACTACTACTACTACTACTACTACTACTACTACTACTACTACTACTACTACTACTACTACTACTACTACTACTACTATTGCCACAACTACTACTACTACTTCTAATACTACTGGCACAACTTCTACAGTAGGGATAAAAGGCGAAGTTTGTCGCCATCTTGGATATGGAAGATGTATGGGATATTTAAGGATCGACCATGTTTGGTGGATGGGTTGGTGGATGCATTGGTGGGAGGGGTATATATTTCTACGAGTGCATTGGTGGCTGGGGTATGTGTTTGTAGATGGCGAGTCTGCCATCTTGGTGGTTGATTAGTTCGCTATTTTGAATATCTAAAAATAGTTAGTTTTCTTTTTCAAAATTTAGCCTTTTTGTAGGATATACATAATTAGGGTTTGTAATTTGAACAGATCAATACATTTTTTCGTTATGGATTATGAAACCATTTAGTTGCTAAATGGATTTTACTTTTATATTCACGTTTTTATATTTTTATTTTACATAACATATATTTTAGTTTAACAAGTAACCATGACTCAAGCTCAGTTAAACATTGTTGATAAATCAATGTGTAATTTGAACATCTGTGGATTTGAAACTGTGACTTGGTCTCCAATAGTATAACGTGTCAACTTAACGATACATATTCGCTTATAATTTATAAAAAAACTCCCTCATAATGTAAGTTTTCCCTTAAGTAAAGGTTCTCAGACGATGTCACAATTTGCTTTTAACATTGTGTGATTTAAAAGAAAGTATTCAGTTATTAGCTTCATTTCTAGAAGGACGGTCAGCAAAACAAGTACAATGACAGAGTGTACCTCAGTTCGATTGGAGTTTAACTCTCTCGACATGAATTTGTATTTCAACAGATTAAAGACATTTGATTTATGGTCTGGTCGAGTCAAATTCAGCTTTGTATGTTTGACTTCTGCCATGCTGGTTTTTAGACTGGTGCGCATGCGCCAGTCTTAAAGGCATCTCAAAAGCCTTATATAAGTGACCCCCCTCCATTTATTGCCCCACCCAGCATGTGAGGGCATCTGTTTTCTGATAAGCCAGGCTGCCACAGTCTGTAACGATGTGTCTGTCACACAGGTATTGTTCAAGATTCAAGTGTATGTATGCTATATCTGGGGGTTGAACATATTCATTCACAGTTTGTAAAGGAAACAGTTGTGAATATGTGAATATACCAATTACGCAATCCAATATATATATATATATAAATATATATATATATATATATATATATATATATATATATATATATATATATATATATATATATATATATATATATATATATATCTTTGTTTGTTTTCTTTCTTACTTTGTTGGTTGATTTTGTTATTTCTTATACATTTTGTTATTTCTTTCATTCTTTTAGTTCTCATATATATTTAAAGTTATATTTTATTTTGATTTGTAAAATGTAACGAAACGTTTCTAACAAAAGCAATTTAAAAAGTCAATCATTGTCAGAATAATGTCCTTCAGAGTCATTTTGAATACTAAAACTTGTATCTCTCATGTATTTTCAAAATTAAATATTTAACTATGAAATAAATACATAATCTTGCAGTTACAAAATTGACACCTAGTAATTAATGCAATAAAGAATTTGTAAGGGATCATATAGTAAACAACCCACATTATCACTAACAATAATGTTTGTGGCTTTGTGTAAAACTAGCCTACTGTCTCACATCCATACTAGCAGGTAATTTAGTTTTGCATTAACCCATCAGAAGTATTACTGTGACAGTTTAGTACTATGTTGGCTAAAGACTCCCTGCAGTGATGACCAGCAATTAGCAGGTCTGGTCATATCATGTGGGGGCCTGGCTCAGTGGGATACCACATTCCTTTCGAGATGCCTTTAAGTAACGATGCTGTGAACTCAGCGACGCGCGGTTTTTAACATTGGGTGTATCATTGCGACCACGAGAGCGTATTCAAGTAGTTGTGCGGCATAAGAAGTAGTGCGTTTTTAGAAAACACAAATATTACGAAGGAATGCGAACCTTTGTAAGGAAATGCGACAAATAAAAACAAGGAAACTATGTAATGTTGTTTTTCGAACAAATATGAAAGGATATTAAAAGAACGATTACAAACAAATCAGTCACGTGACAAGCGGGAGATAGCATTGGTCGCCATTTTGGATAGACCGGAGTGCTTTTGAGCGAGTTTCTGCTCAGCTTTCAAGGACCGTAAGTAAGTTGGCAAATATTTATGTTAATGCATTGTTGCGATCGACGTAAAAATTAGGAGTGTAACTGTTTCAGTCTCTTAAGTTACGTGGGCCTTGTGCATTTCATTGTTGACACTACTTCAGTTGTGGCGGAAGCTGATCATAACTGCATTAGAACTAGAAGGTTTTTTATCGTTAACTTCAGATAATGCATTTTTCGTAACGTTTGTGGTGTATTGTTAGTTTAATAAGCTAACTGACTTCGGCATTTTTTGTCTTGAAATATAGACCTAAATACAGGAGGCTAAGATTATTAACAAACCAGTCACGTGACCAAAATTGCGGGAAAATCTAGCGTGGGTTGCCATTTTTGTAAGCTTCTGTGGATTGAGAGTTTCCTAAGCAATATTAAGGTAGCAGTGACATCCATTGGTGGAATGTATGTTACATATGTACATATATGTTACAATACTGATGACCGCAACCGTTCACGTAACCTCCATGCTGTGCTACTGTTGACAATCACTGTACTTCTATTGCATGAACCAATTACAACAGCCAGGTTAATGGTTATCACCACGGTACTATTTACTCAAGGATTTCAATAGCTTTCACTTTTGTTGAGAATTTCTTTGACAATTTTCAAGGGGTCATGATCAGATTGACACAAGTCAAATCATGTGTTCACGAACTTAACTAATTGTAAAATTGCTTTAACTTCATTTCCATATATTTACAAGGGTCCAATTAGTATTTACTTCATTTTTTAAATGCTTTACATACTACATTTATGGTTATTCTTGCAAAATTTGACCACTTATCCTGCGCTTCTGCATCAAAATGACCCCCAACCTAAGATTTAGGTGAGGTCAAAACTGGAAAACCTCAATTTTCCTTGCATCAAAATGCAAATATCTGGATCTGTTAAAATCCCTGAATATACTGAATTATTTGCTAATGTTGTTGATAGTGACTGTCACGTACAAACGAAAAGAACATACACGTAGTTTCATATGTTTCGAGTAATGATATCTGTGCAGGAAAAGTTTGATTCTTTTGTTCTTCTCCACCTCTCTTTTGTTCATCTTCAAATGTTTTTCAAAGTTTTGTCAATTAAATTCTTATATGAAAACTACTAATTGTTATTCATTGCTCCCCTATGATAGCCAATGTAAGACCATCAACAGCAATCTTTCCAATTTCTTAATGTGCATTTCGCCGTTCAAGACATCTTGATTACTCCCTTGGAACTACGCTTTCAACCGGCGCGCCAGTCTTCCAACGCTTTCATTACTACATATTACTGTATATTGGAAGGAGTGACATAGTCGAGAGTTTTTCATGCGGTCTTCGGTTATACCAGTGTAATAAATGGGACAATTCTCTAATTGAATACAATAAATGTTCAACTAATTGTTTATTTATAAATATGATAGCAAATTTGACTTTGGAAAGTAGTCAAAAGCTAGTCGACAAGTCTTCATGTTGGAACATGTGGAGCTCAACCGGTCTTTTCTGAGATGTACCAGATGTCATTAACGGCGCGGGCCACCTGGAAAAAAATGAAAATTCATTTTTTTTTATAGAAATCAAGTCATTATTTGAATTGTATGCGTATTATAAATAGTATCTTTTATTTTAACCCGCATCATTACCGATTCGACTTTTGTGTTGACCAGAGTCCCTGCAACATGTCACAGAAAAGAGTTGACGAATCTTTGGAAAACGGTGAGAAAAGCAGTGATTCGATGATTACCCTGTATGATGAGACGGAATAAAAAACAAATAATGTACCTATCGACCATTGCATCCAACCAACAACAAGTTTTATGTTGATGAACTCCTATTTTGATTTCATATGCAAAAGCCTTGCTATCGGTAAAAGATATAGTCATTAAACGAAACTGTTACTGCTGTGAGATTGACCATCCCCCGCTAAGGCAGCATGATTTTGTTATGAGAATAGATAATGAAGAAGTTGAGAAATATTATATAGACATTTATTTCGATGACATTTTAAAAGCCGTAGATAAGTCTGTCCTACTTCAGGCAAGGGAGGATATAGTAAGAATTTCCAACATTTCACCTGCAATGGTCGACCTGCACAAGATGGTGATTTCAAGCAAAGATTTTTTGAGCATAATGAAAACTGATCAGTGGAAAGAAAAAATGAAATAATGGTGCTAACGATTTAACGTTTGGAAATTCGATTTTGAAAACAAAGTTGTTGACAACAATTTGGAGAAAAATCTGTATAAACACCGCCCTCTTAAATAATTTGAAAATACGCAGGAAACACTAAAAATAGACAATATGCTGTACTTTATATAACTTGACAGACATGGAGCGAGCATTTTTACCTTAACACTGATTCTGTCACTATCACCACATCATTAACATATCCACAATGGAGTATTTATTACTGAACTCATATTTTGACTTTGCCTATGCAGAAGTGTTGTTGACAGTGAAAGAGAGTGTAATAAAAAAGCACTGATTTGGATGTGTTGTTGACAGTGAAAGAGAGTGTAATAAATAAGCACTGATTTGAATGTGTTGTTGACAGTGAAAGAGAGTGTAATAAATAAGCACTGATTTGGATGTGTTGTTGACAGTGAAAGAGAGTGTAATAAATAAGCACTGATTTGGATGTGTTGTTGACAGTGAAAGAGAGTGTAATAAAAAAGCACTGATTTAGATGTGTTGTTGAACACCCCTTACAACGGCATGAATGTGATATGTTTGACTTTTGGCTGGACGAGAACTATATGTATAAACGCTTCCCGGATGAGATGTTGGAAGAAGTAGACGAAACGCTGAGAAAATATGGGAAAATATGGTTCATGGAATGAGCGTTCCATCATCGACAATTGATAGATTCAAAATGGCGGTTTCAAGCAGAGACTTTTTTAATGACATAAAAACTGTACAGTGGAAGAAAAAAAGACGTTAAAAACTATAAAAAAAGAGAAACGCTAACTGTCGACCGTTCATGTAATTGATTTGTAATGTAGACATTTATTAAAATGTGAAACCGAAAAAAGGTGTGATTCTATTCAAAGATGATGTCGTATTTTGAGGAAACTATCATGTTTGTGTTTGTTCTTACCATTATGATCACTTTTGTATATTTTATATAGATGTATGTTTTATGCATGATAACAAAACTTATCACCCACACCAAGGTATATATGTTTCTCTTTATATAAACTATGTTTTGATCATTATTATTAAATTTTGTAGAAGTTTCACTCTCATTGTTTGTTATTTCCAAGACACAAATATGTTGTTTCTGCATATCGTCTAAGATTTAAAATATAATGTTTAGTCAACTTATTTAAAACCTCATTTTCAACAATGGACGATACACAGAAAGAAAACATTATCTCTGGACATTATTTAAGTGCCAAAAACCCTGCGAACTATCTAGAAGCTCAAAAATTAAACCAAGTTTTTAAATAGAAAAATCCAGGAACTTTCAGCCTTTCTTTCATCAAAAGATGGTTAGACAAACAAGTGCGACATAAATATAAAACACCACGTGTAGAAGTGTGTGGATTAATGATCAAGCAGATATTGATTTAATGTCAGTGATAAACATCTCCAAATATAATGATGTAACAAAATATTTACTAATTGTAATTGATATTTCTTCACGTTTTCTTATTGTTCGTTCTTAACAAACAACAACAACAACAACAACACAAACAGTTCTATCCGCCATTGAGGATGTCTTGAAAACAATGATGTTTATAAAAATCAGATAAGATAAGGGTTCGGAATTCATTAAGCATGAGTTTAAATCATTAATGAAAAAAAATATGTATTTCTTTACCACTCAAAATCCTCCAAAAGCTAACTACGCTGAAGGGTTCAACGAACCTATGCTGTTTCAAATGTTGAGACAGCAGCGTACTTTTAGAAATATTGATCATTTGCAAGATTTGGTGGAAAACTATAACATAACCCCACATCGAGGCCTTAATAGTTATGCCCAAGACAAAAAACAAAACAAAATGAAGTCGACGTGTGTACTTAAAAACGAAAAATCTAAAAATCTCGATTGCATAACAAATTTGATTTTGGAGATTTTGTACGTCTTAGTTATCTCAGACATCCATTTCGACGGTCATATCATCAACAATATTCTTCAGAATATGTATCGTTAAGTTGACACGTTACAGTTTGTTGTTCAGTGGGAGGGATTTCCGAAATCATTTAATCCATGGATTGATGCTGAACAAGTAAACTCTGCCACCGCCAAATAGCCATTTGATCGTATAGAATGTCGCTCTCAGAGTATGGCTTCTGAAAGTACAATGTTTACATGGGATAATATTTTTCAAGGCCAACTACCAAATCGTGTAGTAGTTGCATTTGTTAAAGCAAAAGCATTGTCAGGTGATTATAGCGCCAATCCATTTCATTTTCTCAATTGTAATACTCAAAGTATTTGTTTATATGTGGATGGTGTCCCTGTAGGAGGGAATCCATTAAAACTAGACTTAAATGCTGCTGGTGGTGAATCATATGTCAGGTCTTACACTGATGTGTTCCTCATGAATGGAACTTGTGATAAAAAATCTGGTATTGATATGACTCGATTAGATTTTATGAATACATCTACTTTATTTACATTTCAACTAGAACCTTTCTTTACTGACAACACATCCTTTTTATTCCTCATAAAATCTGGTCATGTACGCTTAGATGTTCTGTTTAGGGAGGCATTGACTGAAACTATAAGGTGTACAGCGAATCTCCCGGACTATTGGCTATCAATAGAGAAAGAGATATAATAATAGAATGAATTCATCTCAGCTTCAATGCTATGTTGACTGTAGGAGTGACTTAAAACAACATATACTAGGGGTTTTCCTTACAGATCAATTACCTCAAGATGTCATCCACGGATTTGGATTTATTGTAAACACCGATGATCACACGGAAGAATGGAAAACATTGGTGTGCTATTTTCACACCCACCCCAAATACTGTTGAGTATGTTATGACAAACCCCTGACATATTAAAATAGCTATTTTTCGGAATATGTTTCCCAATTTTCTAATCTGAAAATTAATAAATTCCAATTACAAAGCGCCTATAGTGATGTTTGTGGCATGTTTTGTTTATTGTTTGCTTTATATAGGTAAAATGTAATATAGATATTGTACGTAAGTTTTCTAATAACACAGAGCATAATAATCATGTTGTATATAATTATATTGTCAAATCATTTCCACAATGTGTTACAAAATGTCATTATTACAATCAAACATGTCTGTCCTAATTAAAAACAGTTTAAAAGCATTAGTTGTCATTCTCAATGTTTCATTTACCAGTCATCTGTAGAGTGGGATAGATCATGATGGAAGCTTTAATAAAATTTCTGTCTCCTACAACAAGCATCATTGCAGGACCTAGCTCTCGTGGGAAAATACTTGTTCCTTTCAAACTTCTAAAAACGCCCCAAAAATGTTCCAAACGATGCCCGAAGAAAATCATATATTGTCATTCTACCTATCAAGATATGTTTAATGATATAAAAAAAGTGTCAAACATAGAGTTTTATGAAGGACTATTAACCAAGGATGACATGGATATATGGGCGCTTGAAGAAGATTTCAAAATTCCTTTTTAGATGATTTAGCTCAACAGGCTTCACAAAGTGTTGATATTGTACAACTTTATACCATCTATAGTCACCATAAAAACTTTTCGGTGTTTTTTGTGGTGCAGAATTTCTTCATGGCTGGAAAATACTTTAGAACGATAAGTCTAAACTTACATTAGTTTGTGTTATTCAACAATCTTAGAGATAAACTTCAGATTCAAACATTGGCCAGACAAACTTTTACATGATTTTTTTATAGATGCTTATAATAAAGCAACAAACAGACAGTTTAATTACTTACTGGTTGACGTCAGCCCACACAGTAACCCATTGTATGTATAGGTTACGGACAGACATTTGACCGGAGCAGACATTGATTGTGTTTCGCCCTGGAAAAGAAAAATATGACAAATAAATTAAAACAGGAACAACACTTTTTAAGATTTCTTTTGAGCACAACTGTGTAACAACAAAAGTCAAATGGAGGTCATATATCTTGAGTGGGAACTAATTTGTGTCGGCAAACTGATCTAACTCGATATCATCATGTCATTCGACATTTAGTATTAAAACAAACTACAACTTCAAATCGAAAACGTTTATTAGTGAAATATTTTAAGCAGGTTATTATACTTATTAAATCGTATGAGTCATGGCTCAAGAATTAGTTTTAATACCAAAATCAAAATATAATTATCTGAAAAGAGCTGAGGAACGCAGGTCAAATGAGCTATTATGACTACAAAATATGGTGGGAAATTTAACAGAGGAGAAAAAAAAAGTGAAATCAGAGTAAGCAATCACACATTGCATTTTCCAAACCAAAGCAATTATAATAATCTCCATGACAGTTTTTTTAAAGAAACAGAAAAGCGCGATTCAAACAATTGGCGCCTAAATCCAAAACGTGGGCGGCTTAATATATATGATTATATATATATATATATTATATATATAATATATATATTATAATAATAGTTAGTAGTAGTAGTTAGTAGTAGTAGTATGTAGTAGCGTAGTAGGTAGTCGTAAAAGGTAGTATAGTAGTAGTTATAGTATAGTAGTAGTAGTAGTGTATGGTAGTACGTAGTGTAGTAGTAGTAGTATAGTAGTGTAGTATATAGTAGTCGTAGTAGTAGTAGTGTATTGTAGTAGTAGTATAGTCGTAGTAGTAAGACAAGTAGGGTAGCTAGTAGTATTAGTAGTATTAGTGTAGTAGTAGTTAGTAGTGTAGTCGTAGTAGTAGGTAGTAGTAGTAGTAGAGTAGTGGTGTAGTAGTAGTAGTAGTAGTTAGTAGTAGTAGTAGTAGTAGTAGTAGTAGTAGAGTAGTAGTAGTAGTAGTAGTAGTAGTAGTAGTAGTAGTAGTATATATAACCGCACCTGGTTTATATATACATATATATATATGTAGAATTCGTGTAAGATTTATTTACGACGTGCATTCCAGAGAGTGCGAGTCGATTTTAGTGTCTTCAAGAATTTTGAGTTGAAAACGAAAACAAGATGAGGATGGTGAATAAAGTTTTAAAAAGAGAACACGGATTTGCTGTGATATTTGCTCAAAAAGGTCTCCAAACTTCCAAAAGAACATTTTCTCAACAGTGACATTAATAAGAAAAGAATGGGAAAAAATGAACAAATGCAACGGGTTATAAGTGCATATTAGAGTTTTGCGGACTTAGATCCACAATGTATGCCTTCAGTTGTGCTAATAAAGTCGATGCACGCGCTAAAGGAATTGCGAAAAGCGTTGTCCAGAAAGAGTTAACCTTACAAAACTACAAAACTACAAAGACACGTTGTTTAATGAGACACAAATGCGATCTCAAATGAGTTCGCTAAGAAGTCATAACCACCATACTTATTGTGAAAAAGTATAAAATGGACTTTCTTGTTTTGATGACAAATGATTTCTTTTACCATGTCGGATAAGCTCGTTGGCTTACGGGCACTTCACCAAAAGCCTAAAAACTTTTCTAAAAACTTTTCTACATGTTTACTACAAAAACTACAAACTAATGTCATGGTCATTACCGATGCTCAACTTGTCCGTGTTGTTTGATTCAACTGTGCTCCTGTTTGGGTTGTCTGAGAAATAGCGTGAACATTTACATGCACATGAGAAGGTGGAATTCTGTAATAAATATAAAAGATATTTAAACAAATATAGGTGTAAAGATACTTACAGGAATGGCGAAGAAAATTTCCTCGCCCCCACCCCCCCTCCGACCCCACATCTTCATATCATCATTTTTAGGCTGAAAAAAGTAGTTTATTGTGTAACACAATTTGTTATATGTATAATATTCTAATACAGAGAAATGTAATTTTTTAACAAACACGTTGTGTTAAGGTATTTTAACTTACCAATTGCCATGATGATGATGCAGATCGAGGGTAAGGGGATATAGGTTCCACTAACGTCGATGTTGGTGGAGGGGTTGGTGACGCTTTGAGTTGTAATACTTATGTTTAAAAACTATATATCTCATTAAAACAATAATCATATGATATAATATATAGTCATATAATCCCGTATTTAAGATAGATTAAACGTACCATTGTTAATGCCGATGTCGGTTGGAGGGGTGGTATCTTCATTGAAGATGGTGATGATGTTGGTGGTGGTCTGGACTGTAATTAAGATGCTTGTTGGTGTATAATGTATATAAAAACTATGCATCCCATTAAAACATGAATCATATTACATGTTCTTTATAGTTACATTCCATTACAAATAATATATAGCTACTGAGTCAAGCAATTAAACAAACAATATCTAAATAGGCTTTCATAAATATCAATATATAAAGAACTTCAACAAGTAAATGAAAGCATATACTTTCAAAATGGTAATTAAAACTAATGCGACTACTCTTATTTTATGGAAAATGTTAGCATGAAACAAAAATAGTTAAACGTCTTTCTCATTGTATCCCTAGAATTGCAGTTGCTATTTTATATGTGACTAATATTTGAATGAAACATGAAAATAGATACCCACGTAAAACTAATTTATTAGTATTATAAAGATGAAATATCATATAAACACATAAAATTAACGCCGGATCAGAAGGAAATATAATTAAACGAATGAAAGTTAATTACAATGATTACACCACCACAGGTCAGCTGATCAATATGTATATTTTATAATATAAAAAATACTTGCACGAGAATGGTTATATGGAACATCCCGCCATAATATTCAACTTGTTTAAGAGATGGTATGGGATGGGATTAGCCGGTATTTTTGCCGATACTGTGCAGGACATTTCTATCATTATAGCACAGGGGCACTTATGAGGTGCACAGGGACTGAACCCGGTCGGTCCATTATACTGACACCGACGAGTCAGGCGTAATGCTGTCCCCTTAGCCCCGAGCGCTAGGAGGAAAGCCACTACTACCAACTTTAAAGTCTTTGGTTTGACCCGGCCGTGGATTGAACCCACGACCTCCCGATCCGCAAGCCGACGCTCTACCATCTGAACTATTGCGACCGGTCTTATTAATAAATGGAGATCCATTTAATCCTTGATTCCCTGCAGATTGAAACAAATAGATTTTGACCGACTAAGTTCAAAGGATCAATTCCTTCGAAAACACTCTTTGAGGTCGCTGATGTTATTTTCTTTTAATATTTATCAACCATATTGCCTCTATGTTTTAAAAATATTATTGATACTTGTACCATGAAATTAGTTTTATCTATTTCAAATTGTAAATGTAAGTTGTCATTTTTAAATTATCTTACATAGTATTTTTCATCATGACAGTTAGTTTTTGAGATTATATTTTTCAATCATATGTCTTTTATTGTTTTCCAAAAATTATGTGATTATACTTGTTCACAAAGCAAATATTTCCATACAAAATATTTTTCATGATGTAAGACAATTTTTGTGAAGATGTTATTTTCTTTTAATATTTACCAACCATACTACCTCTATGATTAAAAAATATTATTGATACATGAAATTAGTTTGATGCTTTTATCTATTTCAAATAGTAAATGTAAGTTGTTATTGTTTATATTATTAAAGTATTTTCCACCATGTCAATCCGATTTTTTCTTCTACTTATATGACAATCTTTGTGTAGATGTTATTTTCTTTTTACATTAACCAAACATACTACCTCTATGTTTTCAAAATGTAAGTTGTTATTGTTTAAATTGTCTTACTTGTATTTTCCATCATGTAAATCAGTGTTGTTTTCCTCTGAACAAATTAGTGTGTAATTGTTTTATATCTAGACCTTCACAATCTTATAAATTAAAACAAATGCGTCTAAAAGTCCATTTGTATTTGAATCTTATACATGGTTATATAATTTTGCTTTTCTAGTTTAAATATTTTAGATATTCTATCCCAATGTTGTTGCATTTCAATCATTTCGGATGTTGAATAACTGAAAAATTATCTAGCTCGCGATTATAAATTATGCGATTATAAATCATGGTATAAATCAGGTTCAGTTTATTATTAATTTCTCTTGTCCTTTTTCCCTCACCCCTAAGCAGCCATCTAAACAATTTGCATTTAACAGTCAAAGCAAAAGATAATCTGAAGAAAAGAAATTAAGAATCTGCACTTGAAAAAAACAAAAACAAACAAATTTAATAAAGCTGTTATTAATGTTTATTAAGAGACCTGACAAGGTGTTTTAGAAGTTGGATCAATAATATAGAATCAAACCTTAAAAATGAGATTTTAGGATTATAGGTCAATGCAATAATGACACTTCAAAAGCAAATATTAATCTAGATAATGTGTACTTAACTGTTTAATTCCGTTTTATCCAACTTTACGAGAATGTGAAATTCAACGTGGCTAGATGCTTACTGGTGCAAGCAAAGTACCGACGCTATAGTTCTTAAACCATTGGTCGAGTAATTGAAGGAGAAAGCATGATTTCCAATTAGGAAAAGTGTTGGTCAATTTTGATAGCGAGAACTTTTCTTAAATGTTTGAACAATATACCACCCAATCAATAACCAACTTCAATTATATTTTTGAAATAACTGAACTTTGAGTTACCTCGATGTAAATGTGTTTAGTTGAAGATACTTCAATGGTCACTTCTTTCCACAACCATTTAGATGCTCTCTTCTATCATGCATGCTCAATGTCTAGAATGCGACAAACCTTGCCGAATTATATGCAGGATTTGCTATAGATTTCCATCCCTCCAAAGCGGGAGTATGATTGTATAATTGCAAGATTAGATGAGCCTGATGAGGGGTTCGATGAACCCGATATTCAATTTTGTAAAAAAGTGATTTATAAAAATTATCCCTAGGTACACTCACATATTCAATCATTGGTATGTGTATTAATTAAGACATATCATCTGGGATCTTTAAAGGAACCTCCATTATATTCAGTCACAGACCAACTACAAGACGTGCCTCCTCGCTACGTTCGAGATTTTAGAGAAAGCGAACTTACAATGAGATGGGGATAAATAAGCTAACGTGTACGCTGTTTATTTTATTGTCTTCCATTCATCAATACAAACAACATGAGGAACGAGAATTACAAAGAGGAAACAATTACAATAACTTGTTTTATTATTTTTATCGAAGCAAACAATTTAAAACACACGAATTATTAATTATTGACTAAAAATAAAATACGTACATGTTTATAATAGAAATAAAAGTTTACTAAAATACGTATATGTCTAAAATACCAAAAATATAAAAAAAATCAATCCCCTATTTAATAACTAGTCGATCACTAAATCTATGATGTAAACATGATGTTCAATGTTATTAATGCTAGTTTGCTTGAAGTTCGCTTACAACAGAATACTGAATGTATGATGGTCTCAACAGTCGTGATAAGATTGCGTGGTGAATATGCAGGGTCCTTTCCTTTCGTCGCGTTGAAACGTGGTCACTGGTTAACATCCGTAAAATATTTGAATATCGATGAAAATATCGAACATCGCGCGGGAATATCGGGATCTGATGAAGCAATAGTTTTCTGTTAATAGATTGTATACATTTCACAATAGAGGGGGTTGCGTTTTGTATTAACATCGGCCAGGTCAAACAAAGTCTTTAAAGTTGGTAGTAGTGGCTTCCCTTCTAACGCTCGGGGCTAAGGGGACAGTATTACACCTGACTCGTTGATGTTAGCATAATGGACCGGCCGGGTTCAGTCCCTCATAAGTGCCCCTGTGCTACAATGCCATAATGATAGAAATGACGCTGCACAGTATCGGCAACATGTCGGCAAATCCCAAATCCCTAATCAACCACCAAGATGACAGACTCGCCATCTACCAACACATACCCCAGCCACCATTGCATTCGTAGAAATATATACTCCACCCACTAATGCATCCTTTTAGTTAGACTTACCAGACTTTATTGCAGATTTTTTAGGTGATTTCAACACAATTATTTTTGGAAGTGTTATCATGTGTTTCAGCTTGAGCAGACTATCTGATATTTATCTTAATCGAACAATTGACTAACCATTAGCGTTCATGTAACTGCTTTTGTGCGAACAAAGGTTTACTGGCGCCAGTATGGTCCCTGTTGTTCACCAAAAAAGATACAT
This sequence comes from Sinonovacula constricta, assembly GCA_007844125.1. Classification (NCBI taxonomy): domain Eukaryota; kingdom Metazoa; phylum Mollusca; class Bivalvia; order Cardiida; family Solecurtidae; genus Sinonovacula; species Sinonovacula constricta. The sequence goes on from CM017560.1 coordinate 6,719,930, forward strand.
TTAGTTAATCATGCAGTAGATTAACAAGAAATCTTCCCATAACTTTGATATGAACGCAGGAAATATAAATACACTTGGAATAAAAATCAGAGCAAAAACTTACTGTTGAATACATACCTTTGTTTGATCAGAATTGTCGTATGTATCGTTAGCTTGAATAAACAAATTACAACTCAGTGCGCAGCGCAAAATAGTTCTATGTTTCAAGATCATCTTAAGATGTATATTTATATTGCCAAAGGCATAATTATGTGACGGGCAAACAATGATTTTCTGCGCCATAAGGTCAGGATTCTAAATGTATTTCTATTAAATAAATACGTGAAATCATTGACAGTTTCTCTTCGTCACAAGTTTAAGTTTCCAAATCTATTACGTGAATGGACGAGACCATTAAATCTAGAAATGAAATCGGTTGCGGATGTATACAATGTTATTTAAATGAATCACGACTCTGCCCGACCCATCCTGCTGGCCTTTACAACCAGATAATTTGTTCATCTTTTATTCGAATGGAATATACGTGTCGCAGGTCGTATTTTTGGAATTCTCTGCATTTCACTAAGTTTTGCGCTGCTGATGTCTTATGACTTTAATAGAATGGAGCTGATAAGGTTTAATGCTATAGAAAATACTCTTGGTAGGCAGATAAATTTTGTCAACAAATTGATTTAAATGAATGAATAGATTTAATGGATAGGCCACATTAAATTTAATTAAGCATGATTCTATATTTAAAGCAATTAAATAGTCAATAAACTAAAATGAATAAATAAATATGACACAGTTCTATGAGAACTGAACCATGTGCCAAAATTCGGAAAGGCACAGGACAGTGGTATTTATATTCAAGCCAAATGTAAAGTAAGAACAAATCTGTGATGAACCATTAGACAAAAAGAGCAAACCCAAAAGTTACCGCCATAGGACGGTCAGTCAGTCAAAGGGGGGGAGGGGGGGGGGGGGGTGGCGGGGGCGACTTGGTCGGCCAAAAAACCCGTCTGGGGCTGCAAAAGGGCCCGACTGGGGCGCTTAAACCGGTTTTATAGAGCTCTACGCTATATACTTGAAGTAAGCACTGTCGAACTATCAACATAAATAGACAACTGAAGAATTGTTGGTGGACGTTGTATCATTTGCTTGAAACCAATAGCAATGTGAAGGTGGAACTCTGATCTACTTGAGTAATACGAATAACTATATATATACTTAGTGTAATTTTTTTTTATTAAACCGAATCGTAATTGCACCTGAAAATTTCATTCCAAAATCTTGTGATAAAATCAAGATCCCGCTTTCTTTGACTTTCTTTGCAAAATATATAACAACGGGTAGAAATGTCATTCTTTATAATAGTTAAGAAAACAAGAGGGCCATGATGATCGCTCACCAGGGTGCCATTGGAATAAATTTCTTTAACAGACCAGAATAATTGTAACATTCACAGATCACAAGAATCAGCATGTGTTTTATCTAGAAGATTTGGTTTGACAATAAGCTTCTAAGTCTTACATTATAGCAATACTGTACATGTATTTAGAAAATGGCCATGACCACGCCCATGCTTTCTTTGACGGACCAAGGTTTCAGAACACTCTTGATAGAGAGCCAGCAAGGAATCATGTAAACCAAATATCAAGGTCGATCTCTTGTATTTTCTGACAAGAAGACGTTTACAAGTTTTACTATGTAGCCATATATAACCAACTATAAAATAGTAAAGAAACTACAAATAATTACTTGCTTGAGCTACACAAATACCTATTTGTTGATATCATATTTTAATGCTACATTACTATTCATTGATGATTAGAACTATTTTATTTCTCTGTTTAATACTTTATTTTTCAGTGACAACTAACGCGCTGAGCAGCATTTCCTCTACAGACCTACAGGGCACATATTTCACCACTCATCTAGGAGTGGTGACCATTACGGCAAATAACCTAATCGCAAGGCGTTCTATTCCTGGCTTGACGGGAGATGTTCATGTGTTTTCTAAACACCTTCAAAATGACACCCATTTCGTTTTTCGGTATTTATATTCTATAAGTGATACAATTTATTATTAAATTTTAATACTCGTTAAGACTTTTCAAACAATTAATTAGTAATTTTCCTGAATTTTTTTTTGTCAATTGCTGTTTGCCTAATCTTGTCGGAAGAATGTAACATTGTTTCTATTCTCCCTTAATTCTGAAGATTGTAAGATTGATTAAGTTCTCCTTAATTCTGGAGATTGTAAGATTGATTAAGTTCTCCTTAATTCTGAAGATTGTAAGATTGATTAAGTTCTCCTTAATTCTGGAGATTGTAAGATTGATTAAGTTTTCTTTAATTCTGGAGATTGTAAGATGAATCAAGTTTTCCTTAATTCTGGAGATTGTAAGATTAATCAAGTTTTCCTTAATTCTGAAGATTGTAAGATTGATTAAGTTTTCTTTAATTCTGGAGATTGTAAGATGAATCAAGTTTTCCTTAATTCTGGAGATTGTAAGATTAATCAAGTTTTCCTTAATTCTGGAGATTGTAAGATTGATTAAGTTTTCTTTAATTCTGGAGATTGTAAGATGAATCAAGTTTTCCTTAATTCTGGAGATTGTAAGATTAATCAAGTTTTCCTTAATTCTGAAGATTGTAAGATTGATTAAGTTTTCTTTAATTCTGGAGATTGTAAGATGAATCAAGTTTTCCTTAATTCTGGAGATTGTAAGATGAATCAAGTTTTCCTTAATTCTGGAGATTGAAGATTGATTAAGTTTTCTTTAATTCTGGAGATTGTAAGATGAATCAAGTTTTCCTTAATTCTGGAGATTGTAAGATTAATCAAGTTTTCCTTAATTCTGAAGATTATAAGATTGATTAAGTTTTCTTTAATTCTGGAGATTGTAAGATGAATCAAGTTTTCCTTAATTCTGGAGATTGTAAGATGAATCGAGTTTTCCTTAATTCTGGAGATTGTAAGATGAATCAAGTTTTCCTTAATTCTGGAGACTGTAAGATTGATTAAGTTTTCCTTAATTCTGGAGATTGTAAGATTGATTAAGTTTTCCTTAATTCCGTAGATTGTAATATTGTTTCAGTTATCCCAGAAATTTCAGGTTTGTAAGTTTGTTCCAATTATTCCACAATTTTGAAGATTTTTTTCAGTAATTCAATAATTAAAACCTGATATTGTTAATGCTAATTAAAAAGAAACACAATAAAAATCACAGCTACATGAATAATAACAGGACTGTATAAATAAGTAGGAGAAACATTAATTGCTATAATCTAGAGCTCTGATGTATATTTTTGTCTTCTAGCTCCGAGGAAAACATTACTACACTGACATCCTTCAGGTAATAATTACCCACGAAAAATGTACTTATGTACAGAATTTCGGCGTACAGCACCAGCCTTTTCAGATGCATTCATCTTGTTACTGCACTCACGTAAGTATTTGTGTACTTGATTGGGTCTAAGTGTTGCCATACAGCTATGACACGAAAGTATACATATTTCTAACATATAAGAATACCTTGCAATTGATATGTTGTCCCTAGTTTTGTCATTGCCTCAAATAAAATACATGAAATGCAAAAAAGGTTGTGCTGCATCTAAATAACCATTAAATGTTTGCTATTGTGTAGACTGCAATTTCTTAGTTATTTATAGAATTCTGAGAGGGTTTGTCTGTGGTCGAGGGGAAGATTTGTGGTAGAGGGGAAGAGTAGTGGATTGTTAATCTGACTTCCCGGCCTCTCAAATAGCGTAGATTCAATTCCAGGATGGGGCAAGGGACACGTGCAATTGTTTGACAACTGACTTGGGGTGTGTTGGTAGTTCTACCCAGATATTTGTCTGGTAGTTGTACTCCACCAAAATTTGCTTGACCTCGCTATCGTGACCAACATTGCATCTCCGCTATAAAGTTTTAACACTAAACATGATTGTTCAAAATGTTGCGTGAGTTTTTTCCAGAAAGTAGTAATTGGTTTATTCCAAAGATTGTTCTTTTCATGTTCAATCTAAACATACTGTAGGAAAATGCTAAAGTTTGTGTTGCTTTACACAACCGACTACTTTTCAGTTATTCAAACTCTAAATTCACTCAAGGCAAATAAAATGTCGTCTCCAATTTTGTAAAGCGTGAGCGCTTTAAGTGATGTTATACCTAGTAACACTATCCTGACACCGAATAGATCAATCCTGTAACACATATCGGACCTGGTAACGCAGTCAATAGAGCGTTGGCTCCAGGTACGGGAGGCACCGGGTTCGATCCCAGGACACGACATACCAAAGTCGTTAAAAATGGTAGTGGCATAGCTCCCTTGCTAACGCTCAAGCAAATATGAGGGTAGTTCTACGAATGGTTGGCCCGGCGTCAGGATAATGTGACTGGGTGTGGTATCATGCCAGGTGTTCACGGCATTCTATACACTGTATATGCTTCAAGTGGACACTGTCTCCAGATAACTGAAATATTTTTGGTGGGACGATAAATCCAACAAACATTTACAGTATCCTGACACCGGGTTTACCAGTTCAGGAACTGTCACATTATCCCGACACCGAGTCAACCAATACTGGGACAGCCCTTACGTATGTGAGCATAGGAACTATGCCGGTTTTATGCATCGCCTTATCTTCACCCTTGAAAATGCCAACCTAACAATTTAAAACTATTTCTGTCTCCAGGGCGACAAAAAGGAGTCCTACGTATTTCCATAATTCAAGGTGAAACTTAAAGCAAACTAAACCTTTTACTTGATGAAACGAGATGTAAAACGTAAAACAATACAATTATATTATGAATATTTAAAAAAGAATCCCCCACGCAAGAATACAGTAGTCTGAGTTTCGTGTAAAATGTTGCAGAGAGCAATGATGACATATTGTTTCGCGGTGAAGTGGGTCAACAGGTATTGGGTCTCAAACTTTAACCTTCTGCATATGTCCACTGCAAGCGAGTTGTATACATGTACTTTGAGTAGGGAAGGCTCATCATTCACCCAAAAATGCGTACGTTAGTTTACATCGACCAGTTGTCATCGTATCAAAATGTGAATCAAATACTGAAATATACAGTGTTTCTAAATTTATGTGTCTTGAATGTGCATTAAGATGTACTTATTCATTCATTTTGACCACTATCAATAATTTGTAGCAGTTTTGAAATTTAATACTATAACACTTCAATTGTCAGCATTATTAAATAACACACGAGGCCGCACAAACCCTGTAACAGTGATGTTTACCACAACATATATGGATTTTAATCACTCTTTTTATCTAACTTTCTTTGCGAACCAAAATAAATGGTTTTATGCTGTTAAGTCGTGTTTAATAAAACTACGCAGTAAATAGAAGCATCAGAATTTCAAATAAATGATACTAAAACAGCCGGTTTAATACAACAAAATGGTGTTTCTGAGTTTTATTTAAAATAATATGTACATGTACATTATATACGACAGGTGCTGTGTTGTTTTTAATTGATGATGCATGTCTGTATTGGCGGTCAAACAAAACATTTAACTCTGCGGACTGAACGATCTTTAAGTGCAAGAAACATCACGATAACCAGCCAAACAGCCAATAATCGTATACTATCTTCCACTTAAAATCATTTCCATTAACATTTGTTCATGCTATTATTTTTCTTCAGCCCCAATGATTGGCTCTCAATAACATGAGAGCTACGCTTGTTCTGGCTAACGAGACCATCAAAACCCCCTCCGATGTGTGTACTGTAGTGACTACTGGATGGGACATTCATTACATGGTCCAACCAGGTAAATTCTCATCGGTTTACAACAACAACAACAACAACAACAACAACAACAACTACTACTACTACTACTACAACTACAACTACTACTACTACTACTACTACTACTACTACTACTACTACTACTACTACTACTACTACTAGTATTTCTTAAATTTTCAAAATATACTTACCAACTTCTAAATTATATTCATTTTAGTTTCTTAGCAATATGCTTCTTAATCGTGGTATTCGATAGTTTGGACCACTTAAATTATTGATACCTGAAAAAAACTCCGCACAATGCTGTTTATTGCTGCCCTACATCCACGTGAAATGTAACACATCACTTGTTATTAAAATGATTTTCGTATTTATCTAGACTGCATAGTTAGCTAATTTTAATCTACTTTTGAGATTACGCTGTACGTCATTATCCTGGTAATCAACAACCGTGCCTATTGAAATATTTAGAAAGAATGCACATTTTGTCACATTTACATTTACCTTGTTTTCCCTTGGCTACAGGTATATAAAATTAAAATATCTGTGAAAATTTTGATAGGACCTTTTCTTATTTACTTATTTCACGATTTGTACTGTCTAGCGAACCTATTTACGTTTAAAAGAACTATGCTAGTAAATGATTTATTCTTAAATAACAAATTTTGTCAAATAAAGAGTAAGTTAATTTTTTTTATTCAAAATATCAGACTCTTAGGACAATTGTCGGCCATCTCGGAGAGGTCGTTACATTATATAGAAGTATAAATAAAAGTATTTACAGAAACTTCAGATTGCTTTGGCTTGCTCCATCCAACTTGCACGAAAGCAAGTCGGTCTAAAAGACGTTGCGTGAAGTCGGTCTCTGAAACTAATTACCCATTGGTTATAATGGAGTACCTGTTCAAATGCAAAGGATTTCAGTGGATCCAGGGAAAAATATTCATTTTAATAACACGCGTAAACTGCTGACAATTTATGTTCATTCTGTTGTAGAGAAATGATTTATTTAACTGACAGACATATTTAACTGTAAAGAGAGGGGAATCTCTACTGTTTGGGTTAGGCTTCTGTGTCATATACTTCTTTTTCGAATTGTTTAGCAACAACTATGTTGTTTCACTGGACTTAATATGGCTTCGAAATTTAACCCATTGGACACAAAAATATAGGGGCATTCAGATTAACATGAAATTTAAAGAAGAATCTTGATGATGTGCATTTTTCTCATTTTCGCCATTTCTTCAGGTTCAGAAAGGACGGCATCTGGTAAAATTGAACTGCCATTGGCCCTACAAGGGTTTTTCCAGTTAGAAAATCCAAAGTGCTCCTCCCATTTCCTAAACAGCTGTGGCGACCAGATGAGACACCAGCTCAAGATATACAGTACAGAAGTATCGACTTGTACCGACTCACTTTATGACATGCTGTTCACAGGTAAGAAACTGACAATTGCATAAAACCAACTTTAACAAACCGGACCTGGTAGCGCAATCGGTAGATGGTCGACTTCAGGTACGGGAGAGAGACTACAGGTTCGATCCCGGGCCGCGACATACCAAAGTCGTTAAAATGGTAGGTGTATAGCTACCTTGCTAATGCTTAAGTAAGTATAAGGGTAGTTCCACGATTGGTTGGCCCGGTGTCAGGATAATGTGACTGTTTGTGGTATCATGCCAGGTGTTCACGGCATGCTATACACAGTGAAGGCAGCACTATATCTGCTTCAAGGTTCGTTATAACTTTAACTATTGACTGGCATGTGAATGAGAACATATAGCAAGGTCCTATGAGTATTGTAACATATAATAACATTGTAAAGACACAGGACAATTCATATTCCCTTCAGATGTTAAATTAACGACAAAACTGTGACGAACCATTATATAAAATAGAGGAAACTCAACAGTAACCTCAGTGGAACGATCAGTCCGCAAAAGCGTGGATTAGGGTGCTTAAACCGGTTTGATAGAAAAACCTTCAGGAAGTGCGAGGTTGGAGCGCTCCACAAACCAGGTTTAAGCACCACAGTTGGCCCTTTTGCCGACTGACCGTTCCAAGGCGGTAACTGATGGTTTTTGTTTTTTGTCACATTTACACTTACATTGTTTGCCTTTGTCTATAGGTAGATAAAGTTTAAATATCTGTGGAAATTTTGATAGGACCTTTTCTTATTTACCCATTTACACAGCACTGACACTTCCTGAGTTGCAAGCAGTGAATAGAAATCAGATTTATTTAAAGAAACATTGTCCAAGTGAGGACAAACCCTTAGAACTAAGTTATGACGTCATTAAAAAGAAAATAGTGCAGTAATTAAACGTACTGTCCACATTGTTTCTGGGTGAGGGGATACATATTATTTATATTAGAAAACACTAAACTACATAAAAATCTTTGTCGTAAAAGAAATTAAAGAATTGAATCCAAGACAAAATAACCAGGTAAGTCTTGTAATGGTTGTAGCATCACTGCTTCACTCTTTGGATTTGTAACCTCTACCAAGCTATTTTATTTAAGACAGTGTTATTACTGTCGATTTAGAATGTTTAATTCCAACAATCATTGAGCTCTTAATAAATGAGAGACTATACCATGTGTTTTTATTAATAAAAGAAGAGGGACATAATGTTGAAAATATGTTTTACAAATACAATACTAGTGAGACATGTATAATAAATAAAACATACATGAGAAAAAAAAAAGAAAAAAAAGTTTTGTTTTATTGTAACTGGAACCCCATCTCAAAGCTGACAGCTTTATTCTTTATCTATTTACATCCTATATATGAATTCTCTTCAAAATAAGCTGCCGTTTTATACTGGCGTACCGTAAAGAATGGAGAACTTTCATGCTTTCGATTTAATATTTAAATGATAATTTTTTATAAAACTGTAAATAATAAATAGCAAACGTGAAGCGCAGATGGAATTCCTATTACAGTTTTTATTTTACAGACAGTGGTGAACTATTGGCATTAGTGTCGGAGACCAGGGAAGATAACACCAGCTCTTTAATCCTTTATAATACAGACATGAAACCGCACGACTCCCGCTATAGGTTTGTGTGTATTGTAAGTACATGTAATATTTACTTTCATTTCTGAACGACAAAATCTTACCTGTATCCCCAAATACAAAGTATATGGAAGCTATATTGAAGTCAGATTCGCTAGAAGCTGAGATTTGCTCTTGTCATTTTTGTTGCTTCTATTGGTTGGATTGAAATTTAATTTTAAAGGACTGGTCAAAATCTGCGCATTTTGCGATCAGATCTTGACCGACTTGGTTTTAAAGTGAGTCATGCACCATTGTGATATTTATTAAATATATGTTATCTTTCATATACCATTTACAACAGTTACAAACTACCAAGCCCACTCAGATATTACCCATTTGTCTTATTTCTTGAGTATATTTGTCAGTTCTTTTTCTTAGTTACATTTTTCAGATATTCATTTAATTTTGCAGGAGCATCATCGCTAGTAAGTGTATACTCTTAACATATTATAAACAGACTTATGATCCTTTGTTTTATTTATTGAATATAATCTATATGCCATATTCTTTTGCAAACATTAGTCAGATTTGATATAACGTGCGTGGAACGACTTACTAATTGATATACTTGCACTAAATGTATAAAGCATTTTTCATATTTAAGTTGTTGAAGTTAAAGTGTATATAAAGTTTACATTCTTCCTCACATTCGTATTCGCTAAAGTACGGCGATAATTGGTTAAAGAAGACACCATTATATCTGGAACCAGCCCCAGGTGTTCTGAATAAACAAACATGAACGTAACCAAGCCAGTAAAGACACAAATCCACACAATGAGAGGTTGTTAGATGAAAACTGAACATACAATGTGAAACTTATGTTATCAACGTACATCACTATTAGAAACACTTGGCGACAATATGGTTTTAGGTTATAATTTTGCGTCATGATTCTTGTCCAAAGCTTTTTTTTATATCCATCAAAATACCATTTCCGTTCCTTAACATTTACCCGTACTTTCATGATTGCTGTGATCCAGTTTTAACTGAAGTCACATAGATTGTACTTCAGTAAATGTAAAATAAATTGTTAAAATGTCATTATTATCATTATTTTATGCATCTCTTTGTGTTAAATCTAAAATATTTTAAAATAACTTTTGAGAAAGTATGCTTTCTTTTACTTTCAAGAATTCGAAGATCGAACAGTTTTAGTATCCATTATCAGTATCCATATTTTTTATTCAGTTTTTATGTGTTTATAGTTTTTAAACTAAATATTTGAAATAACTTCTGAGAAATATGCTTCTATTATTGTTTATGTTACTTGTTAATTGTAAGTACAGTATTCTATTTTTCAACCAATGAAGAAAGTAAAGCTTGTTCCTTCTCATATTCCATGTTTGGACCAGTATTTATTCATTTCTGTGTAGATCTATCGTAAACGATAATATACTGAACTTAAACTATTTTCAGACGGTCTCCAGCAATTCCAGTCACGTGACAATTTCCGCACAAAAGGATAATTGCTCTTCTGCAATGTCAGACAAAAGGACGTTTGTTTTACGCGCTCTCAACTTTTGTCATGGTAAGACATATTTTCATTCAGGATATAAAAAATAAGAAACTAACACGGAAGATGTTATTTGACAAATCGACGGCAAAATTCAGAAAGCAATAAAACAATGAAAAAAGGATTGTATCACGTAACATGCGGAGAAGCTATGATTTATATACTCAGTACGTGGAGAATATTGGAAAATAATGTTTTTTATTCGTTTCTTACTATAATATCCGCCAACAAAGGGTGTGCTTATTTGTTAGGATTTCAAAGCTTTCAATAGCCATTGTTCTTTGTCGGCCAACATGGATTGATGGGAGCTTACCTTTGGCTAGGAGTTCTCCATATGAAAGCTTGTAATAAATCAATCTTACAGCTCGCCATCGTTTCTTTTCTATTTCTTTGCATTTGTTACTGAATAATAAAGCCAAGCTAAAGAAAAGAACTTTAAATTTGACAGTATGAATATATAAAAAATTGTAAGTGTATTTGAGTGATGCATTACAGATTCTCTTAAGGATATTAAGTTGCATGATTACTTTTTTGCATAAGTTTTTATGTGACCTTCAAATGAAAATTTAAAATCAATGTCAGCACCAATAATTTCACTTTGTTTCCGCATTCTTTAAGGGCGCCATCGATCAAGAGTGGGGGCCATACTATTGGTCTTGTGTCCTACAGCTATAGCTTAGAATTGTTCGGGGTTAGTCTGCCATCCAGTAAAAACAAACAAGCTTACACGAATTTTATTTTCTGCTTTTTTTTTTATTGAATATTTGAGAAACCCACCAGGAAGTGCGAGGTTAGAGCTCTGTAAAACCCGTTTAAGCACCCAAGTCGGTCCATATTGCCGACTGACCGTTCCGTGGTTGGCTCTTATTGTTAAATGACTCATCACAGATTTGTTTTCACTTTTACATTTGGCATACATGTGAATACCTTGGTCCTGTGTCTTTTTTAATTTTTGTATATGTTGCAATGCTCATAGGACTTTGCCATATATATTCTTATTCAGAATCACAACAAGGTTACTTGTGCAGTAGTGGCGGTCGTAAAAAAATCTCACAGTGCATGTAATTTATGTTGTCATTTAATTCATCCTATGAGGATTGTTACGTGTATTTCCTTTGATGGACGTTGGACTTCCTCAATTCCATCTCCGCACGAACAGGATGCTACGAACATTTATACTTCTGTGGTCATTTTCTTTTTTTTTGATTCAAAAAGTTAATTTTATTTACAATCAACATTTTTTGTAGGTCTTTTAATCGAAATAATACCTATCTCTCTTCTAAACACTATGTGGACATTATTTTCAATGACGTCACTACTTTCGCCATACCTTGTCAAACAAAACGTCAGCTCTTGAACATTTATTTAATTGGATTGGTTTTCTTTTCATTGCTTGAGAAACCCACCAGGAGTGCGATGTTAGAGCTCTGTAAAACCGGTTTAAGCAAGCCAGTCGGTCCATATTACCGACTGACTGTTCCAATATTGATCCTGTTTACTAAAGCCCTGTTTTAGTGGTGCATACTTGTCTATTACTGATACTTTACCTTTTTCGAAATGCTCGTGTATTTGGTTAATCTGCATTTCAGAATTTTCTTAATAGAACCAAGTTTAAGATGAATACTTAGCAAGTCTGATATAAAATCCTCTTTTTATCGTACAACTGGTGAAAACAGACTTTTAAAACAGATTCCTTTGAAATTGTTAGGAATACCTCAAGAAGGTAAACAAGTTTTTCATAAAACATGTCGAGATTAAAGAGTTCACAAAAATTTTGAAGGTGTTTTCCTTGTGCTTCGGACAGAAAGACACAGTTTAGATACACATCAACAAAGAAGTGGTCAAACGAACAATTTTGCACATTTATCAAAATATTTCTTCAGACTCTCAAGGAATATTATTGATATTTCAATCACGATATTTTAATTGAGAATATTCTAAGCCAGCTTTTCATCTAGATTGAATATCCGAATGGACGAGCACTGCAAATCCAACACATGAGTGTTCCGATCGTACTATGAAGATATTGTCTGACAGAACAATGACAAAGGTCGAAGAAAATTGAAAAATGGATTCTATCCCATTTTGTAAAATTATGAATTATGTACTACATGTATTTACCCCTCAAAAAATAACATAGTACATTAAGAGAGCACCTCTTTTAAAAGACCATTGTAGTCCTGTCCCATGGGTGGTCTTTAATACGGGTTGGTCTGTATATAATCTACCATACGTAGTAGTAGTAGCTGTACTTGATAGAGCTTCAGCTTCAGGGACAGGAGAAACCGAGGCCACAACTTACTACAATTGGGAAAAATGATAAAGTGTACCAGAAAAATTCGTCCAAGAATTGGACCTACAGAATTAATATGTGCGCATTCCCAGCTGGAACTTATGGCTTAAAATTGCTTAACAGTCAATATAAAAGCATTTATAACAAAAAAGCACACATAACCTAAAAGTGAATACCTTTAAAATTTGATTTACTGCAGTTCGCAATTACGTTAATGAATATTGTGAAAAGGTGTATGCAGGAATTAACATAAAAGTCAATACAATTTTCTCCAGCAGTTTTAGACAAGTTTGTACTTAAACTTTCCATCGCTCCACAGTGAATACTACGATTTCTCCACGCTGTACACTTCTTTACCTCATGAGTTCCTCATCAGCAACGTTTATTCATTGCTTGTTAGGAATGAAGAGCCCTTTTAGTTCACCTGAGCTAATGTGAGCTATTGTGATCTCCCGGTGCACGGCGACCGGCGTCATGCATTCGTCACTATTCTTTAAACTACATCTCTGATACCACTGGGCCAAATTCAACCAAACCTTCTCAAAAGAGTCAGCAGGCAAGAGGAACGAGACTTTGTAAGAATTTTGAATAGGTAAATAAGAAAAGGTCCTATCAAAATTTTCACAGATATTTAAATTTTATCTACCTGTAGACAAAGAATTGTAAGAATTTTGAGTTGTCAAAAATCTTCTTGTCAGAAACTAAAAGAGGTAGAGCTTTGATATTTTGTATACATGTTCTTTAAGTGGTTCTGTAAAAAGACTGTTAAAACGTGGCCACCATGGGTTTGGCCATTTTCATTATATGGTTATTTTAGAAAACGAAAAACTTTTCTTGTCAGAAACACCAAGAGTTAGAGATAAAAGACATAATCAAAAATGGCCGCCAATGGCGTTTTCGTAAAAATGAAACTAATTGAACAATGTTGCCAGTGTACATGTATTACAATTGTTCTGGCCGGCTTTGACTTTGCTGTCATTGCTAATTTTATCTAATTATTAACAGCACTCAGCTGAGCGATGTAGGGCTGTCATGACCCTCTTGTTAGTACATATTTTTAACTATATAGCTAGAGATTTTCATTTAAATTGTGTGCGCCAATTAAGTTGTTTTTACCAGACAAGCTTTTAGTTTTCTAACACAGTTTCCATTTTAGTCAATAATTTTTACAATTTATTCCACATACATGGATAACTTTTATTGGCAAAGTGAGAGTTATGAAAGAGTAAAACAAGTACAAGTACATTTTGGTATGTAAAATGTTGTTTAATTCTCTAAAACTATTCCTAGGTCAGTTGTGACCTCAAAAATGGTAAATATACGGATATTTTAAGTTTTCCTTGATTAAATCGTACTTGTATACAACAGAAAAATTATTGCAGATTGATTTATCAGCTTTAAATACAGTGATATTTAATAGTAAGTGGAATGCATATACATCGGACAATTGTGGCACTTGTTGACGTTGAACTACTTGTAGCTGCTAAGTGTCGTTTAACGTTAATTTTGCCATCAAACTCAATACCAGCTCTTCACATTTAATCTTACTCCATTGGTGTAGTTGTCCACCTTATTCTTAGCAGTCAGCTTGTTTTATATACCTCCATAAACTGCTAAGCGTTTAGATTAGGCAGATATCTGTGTCAGTGAGGTGCCTATTTTGAACTCTTTTATTGGTGATAGTTTCACACAATATGGGACCTCCTGTACAATGGCATCTAGTATATAACCAACACTTGAACAAATAAAGGTCTGCTGTCCTTGTAGCTCACCTGGGTTGGTACATCATTATCAAAGTGAGCTTCCCTTTTTACTTCGTGCGACATTTGTCGCGGCATCTACAGTCTGCTTGTGAAAACTTTAGGGGCTACAGTTTTGATCCAATCTTCATTAAACATAATCAGAATGTTTGTCTGCTTGAAGTCTTATATGAATTAATAATCATGTTGGATCAAAACGTAGGTCATTATGTAAAATTAAAACACAACACATTTTGAACACAATATACACATTTATGGTCCCATCTTCACTTAACTTGGCAAATCTGTTTGCCTTCATGAAACTTGGGATGAGTTCATATCTGCGTCACATGGGGTTAATAAATATGTTTCTAGGGCATAACACAAGGACATCCTTGTGTAATGTATGACAAAATCGTCACTAAACTTGGTCAGAATGTTTGTCTACATAAAATCTCGAAGGAGTAACTGGATCAGGTGGGGACAATAGGTCACCAGGTCCAATTCTAGAAATCCATTGTAAACACTCGGATGGTCACATTTATGGCCCAATGTTCAACATACTCAGATTTGTTGTCTGCATAAAATATTTGATGTGTTTGTAACTGACTGGGCCACTTGGGTTAAAATACGTCAGTTATTAAATAATTAAATAACCATGTAAATATACTAAAATAGTTTTCTTGATCTAATCTTCACAAACCTTTATCAGAATCTTAGTCTGCATGGGCATCTTGTTGAGCTAATGTGTGCAATGATTTAATAAAAATGTGTGATCACTAAATATACCAAAATCACTATAGTATACGGGTAATCTTGTTAGTAGATTTTAAAGCATACTGGAAGCCAGGATTTTCGGGAGAGTGATTTAGTAGCCTCGTTTCCCTGTTGATACAGAGAAACGTTTGTATTGCCTGTTTACAAGCTCGAACCTACATCTTTGTTTAATTAAAAGCGTGAATGGTTGTATTCAGAGTATAATAATATGGTCCTTATTGGAATTGTTTCAAACTAAACCTTTAGTTTTAAACATATTTCTAGTATAAACAAATGTAAAAACAAGATCATTATAGCTTTTAAGAATTTATGGGTGTGTACACATTATTTAATGACATTAGCTAGATAATTTTACTATAAACAAATGACAAATAATGTCATTTTGAGTGCGGCAGATCAATGCTGACAATATAGGATATATAGAAAAGAACCTGGCTTTGTTTTCCTTCACTTTTTTATACTGTTTGTCTGATCAAAAACCTACTAGTCTAATATATTTTACAATGCACAGCATACAACTTTACCTATTGCACAGCTTTGTTATTGACTGTTGCTTATCAATATTTGTCCTATTTCCTCTCCGTATGTTACCACGATACTCATAATGCTTGTTCAGAAGGTAGATATGTAGGATCAGGCCCATAGTGTTTTGTAGCACTTTGGTTCTTTTTGTGGGTATTTTGTTGGGGCCATAATCATAGTTAAGCAAGTCTCCACACCTCTGTGTATAATCTTGTCATGTTCGATACCTACACATCTCATAACAGAATAGTTTATACTAGAGATGGAAACGGTAATGAAATCAGTAACACTTAACTTTTTTCAACGTCTGACCAATTAACTGTAAAAAATTAACCACTCTATGTAAAAGAAGTTAAATAAGAAACATCCATTTAGTCTGTATGCTGATTATTTATGATATATGAATACTTGGGATATAATCTTTATTTTGATACTTCATTAGATTATGACATGTGTTCAGAATAAATTGTGAGACGACATTCACAATAATCACTGATAGAGTAAATATTATTTCTTTGTTTAAGTTATGTTAATGGTATTTTCGCTACTTTTAAGAAGTGACAACTTGCTTCGTATCACTGCGTCAGACATATGGCTTTGCTGCTTTTCTAGAATTTACTGCGTTCTTTAATTTCTTCTAGCCCCTACGACAACAACAACTTCATTAACAACTTCACAAGAAGCTACAACAAAAACCACTACTACAACAACTACACCACAAACACCTTCAAGCTCAACAGTTGCTACTACTACTGAGGCCAGACCTGGCAGATCTGCTAACCAAGAAGGCTTCAGTATAGCCACCCTGATCGTCGTCATCACCTGTGCTTTGGTGCTATCTTCATTGTAGTCATCGAAGTCGCTATCCTTATACGGCATAAACAGGGTCAGATAAACAAAAAGTCTCACAACGAAACGGTGGAATTATATTTATAAGACAGCAATATCAAGTCACAAAATGAATACGAAAAGTCTAACAAATAAAATATAAACGATGCATTACCAACCAGTGGCTAAATGCATGTCTACACCAGGCCTTCGAGGACAATTGTTAGAACTGACATTCTGTCTTATCGGTCGGCCATATTCCAGAAAGGTGTCATTTGTGTGATGTTAGTTAGTGAGTTAATATTTTAGAATCTCATTCACACCATACAGTGCAAACCCTAATCATGATGATCATCATCATCACCTTGTGATTTTCAGTAAATATCAATGTATTTCATATATAAATAATGCCTTTCTTAGGACTGATCATATAGATATATTCATGGTTCTGAGACTTTGATGTAATGGGACCCAGGCATCCATTCCTCTCCGAATTTGGTCTGTAGCAGTCGAAGTATTTAATTACAGAGGTCATTGTTGTTTGTTTATGAAGTCATGCCTTAGAACACCAAAGAGGCCCTTCGTATTAGTTTTTAATAGTGACAGTTTTATCTAAATATATGATTTTGTATTCTTCATTTTAAAGGGTCCATGTCCAAGATGTTCTTTAATGTTATATGTTAATGTTTGATACCAAAAGATTTAGTTATCTATACAGTTAAATTGTGTAACTGGTCTGTGGAAAGTGTGTGACACCGTCCCTGATTTGAATCTTTTGTGTGTAAACTGTGTGACACTTTTCCTAATTTTTAATTTCGTGGAAAAACACATTTGCTTGTGTAAATGTTTGTACTCATTTAAGATATGTATATAAATATTTGTAACGTTGATTATGTTGTTTTGTTTTGTTGTTTAAGTTATCATATATATTTAAGGTAAAAGCAATGTTCATACTTTTGCTTTGCCATTTTTCTACGAGCTTGTGTCAATAACTTATGGATTTTTATACAGTTAGTAAAGCAAAAAAGCAAAACAATAAAGAGAAACCGTGCTAATGAGTATTTTTAACGTAATATATTATTTTGTTGAATGATTTTGCTTAGCGTTTACAAGATAAGTCATCTTATATGTCAGTATTATAAAACATTATTCTTTGTTGTACCATTTTATAACGGTGACTAGGATGGCAAAATCATCTAAGAATATGTATGACAAAGTCCTATGAGCATTTCAACATATACAACAAATTGAAAAGACACAGGACAAAGGTATTCACATGCAAGCCAAATGTAAAAGTAAGAACTAACATGTGATGAGTCATTTAACAAAAAGAGCAAACCGACAGTAACCGCCTTGGAACGGTCAGTCGGCAATATGGACCGACTGGGGTGCTTAAACCGGTTTTACAGAGCTCTAACACCGCACTTCCTGATGGGTTTCTCAAAAGCAAGCAATGAATAGAAAATAGATCCATTTGAATAAATGTCCAAGCGCTGACGTTTTGTTGCAAAATAACGAAAGTAGTGACGTCATTGAAAATTATGTCCTCATATTGTTAAGAAGAGAGATAGGTGTTATTTCGATTAGAAGACCTTCAAAAAGGGTTGATAGTAGATGAAATTTACTTTTTAAATCATGAAAACAAAATGACCAGAGAAGAGTAAATGGTTGAAGCATTCTGTTTGTGTGAAGAAAACTTAGTAATAACCTTACTCCATCTTCTAAATCCCTTTATGGGAAAATTGGCAAAGCCTTATTGATTCATTTTAAACCCCTTTCTGTTTCAGTTTATTCAGGAACAAGTTCTGTCAAACCAATATTAATCCTTATTGACTATGGTGTGAAATCTTAATTGTTCAGTGTGCTTGAATTTATTTGCTAATTTGGTAATATTTCACTATTTAATCACTCTAATGAAAGCAAATATATTCAACATTGTTGTTTATGTCCACAAAACTTTGCTTTCTCGCATCATATCAATTTTATGGTTAAAACTTGATTTACTGACGGCTTTCCAGTTCTTTTAATGAACGTATAGATTCAAATTGTAAGGTTGAATTTCTTACCTTTTTAATTTGTTTCAGATTTCATTTTAGGATTTACAGAAATTTTCTAGATTTAACTGGAATATTCGTTTTGAAAAAGAAAACACGATTCCAAAGTAAAATAGGGCGGTTGGCAAAATGAATAATAGTTCTTTCTCTCTTTTTTTGATAAAGTCATTTAACTATTATTGTGTTTCGCAACTTTTATACCGTGATCTTGTGTAGCAGCAACATACTCAAACTGCTTCTTATCTCAGCGTCATACATGTGGCTATGCTCAATTGCTAGTGTTATATATTTAAAGGAAATATTATATTTCTATTATATAAAAACCGGATTAACATTCTGACGTTTATTTTTTCATCTAGCCACTACAACAACAACTACAACAACGATTACACCACACACATCTTTAAGCCTGAGACCGTCTACCTCTACTTACTCTCCTAGCACTTTCAAATCGGCTAATCAAGAAGGCTTCACTGAACCCGTCATGATCATTATCATCGCCTGCAGCGTCAGTTTCGCTGCCATTGTTGTCATCATAGTTGCTGTCCTTATTTGGCACAAGACACATCGGATAAAATAGAGGACTCGCAATGAAACGGTTGCAATTCAAAACAAAAAATAAAATAATAAGTCGTAAAATTAATACGTGACACAGAAACTATTACCGATGCACTACTAGCCAGTGGCTCAATTCATGTCTACACCAGGCCTTCAAGGACAAGTAATTGTTAGAAACTGGCACTCTATCCTACTGGTCAGCCATTTTCCAGATCAGAAGATGCTGTCATTTTGTGAGGTTTGTTTAGGAAGTTAATATCTAAGGATCGTATTCACTATACAATGCAAGACCTAAACGTGTTTAATAGGCAGTTGTTTGTCTTCGTGGTTAAAATTCCAAAGAATTTCTAGATCAGCTAAGCCAGAACGCGTCCTTAAAAGAACCAAGATCACCATCACTTTGTGGTGTAGAAACAATGCACTTCATGTATAAAGGATGCCTTTCTTTGAACAGATCATATACACATATTTAGGGTTTTGGGACCTTAATTTAATGGGACTCCGACTTTGGTTTGCAGCAATCAAATTATTCAATTACAGAGGTCCTTGTTGTTTGTTTATGAGGTCCTTATTGAGAACACGAGATCAGGCCCTTCGTAATAGTTTTTAATAATAATGACAGTTTTATTTAAAACTATCATTATTTTGCATTAATTTGTCATTTTAAAGGGTCAATGTCCAATCTGTTCAATAATATTATATATGAATGTTTGATAACAAAATGTTTAGTTATCCATATATTTCACTTGCGTGCCTTTGTTCTGTGAAAAGTGTGTGTTTAACTTATTGTGTGTAAAGTGTATGACACTTGTCATAATTTTAATTGTTGCGTGGAAAAACAACACATTGCTTGTAACATTAGAGTGAAAATTTGTACCTATTTAAGGTATGTATATATAGATTTGTTAATACAGTTAGTAAAGCAAGATGCATGTCTATTAAGTATATTGAAAATAACATCTCTCTGTTCTCTGTTCTCTGTTCTCTCTACAAAATAAGGATGTTGTTTCAAAATACTTTCACCGTAATGTTATTGCTTCATAATATAATGGCAGTATGAAAACACTTTGCAGCAAGGCGTAAGTGTTATATATAAGATAAACAAAATCAAGGGTCTCAATAACTTTTCTGACCTCTTTACAAAACTTATCAGGAAATTTATTGCTGATAGTTACAACCCAGGAATCCTTCATTGTACTGCATTGCTTGTAAATGACCTTTTTTAGAGTCAAGAACCTGCTCTGCTTTTAAATTACACCTTGACCGGACAGGTCTTTGAGATAACTTGGATAATATGACGTCATAGCTTGTACATTTACACTGAGAGTTCTGTCTCTTCATCTCTCCAGTCGTGCCATATATAGCGAGACAACTTAAGAAGTCTCTATGCTCTTTAAATAATATTGTATATAACGGCATAATGCAGTAACACCCGTGCCTCCTCGGAAATGGCTACTCACACCATAAAGACGTATTATAGTCTCAAATAGAACTTTTAATATATCGCAATAGGAATTTCTCTAACGTCACCACCTTTTTGATGGCAAAGAATTGGCATTGGCAAAGGCAATCAGAAGGGTCAAATACATATTTAGGTCCATGCAACTTCAGGGAAATTTTTGTCTTAGGAATTGACATTTCTTCTTAATACAACTTAAACTAAAGTGTAACGTGGATCTCAAAGCTAAGTCTAAAAGTAACTTCTATGGTATATTTCTTAACACAATGGCCAAGGGATTTCAGTTGACTTAAATTAACAAATAATTTTTGATAGCTTGAACATGTATACATATTTTTTTAAGTAGCTATTATTCTACTTTTAAGATTATTTATTTTGTCAGAGTATGAATATTGGGAATAGGACACATATGTGACAATCCACCGGAACGGTACCCCACCTCTGTCTATACCATTACTATGTGCACCAGCGGTATGACAACCAGTCAAGAGTATAGACATAATTCGCGGTGACGTCATACTGTTTGAAAAACGGTCGAACTCATACTAAGTTATTAGTTGTTTACTAAAACATAATTTACTAAAGCATTAATGAATTTTATGCAGTGTTTAAATTTAGTGCAGTAAAGAACACCAGTAAACGTGTTTATTCTATTGAATTGCAATAAAAATCATTATTAATCTAGACTACAGCCCTGACTAATAATGAAGTTTTCAGTGCATATCATCGAACCTTTCAAGGCATAAAGATCCAGCTGCTTTACGTTCACCTGACTCACCTCGTGTTTGCAAAGTTCATTCGAATATTTTTGGTTACAGCAGACAATGAAAGTCCACCTTTTCCACCCAGAACTACTGTAACAACACCCGAGGAGACTTCAACATCATCCAAAGGAAACAGTACGACGATAAAGAACGAAGCAACAACCGAACCGCCTGCTGTCGTAAAGTTTAGCACTACCACGGCGCCCCCCAAAAATAATGGTAAATATTTCTACTGTTCTGGTGCATATTTCTACTGTCTGGCGAATATTTCTACTGTCTGGTGAATATTTCTACTGTCTGGTGAATATTTCTACTGTTTTGGTGAATATTTCTACTGTCTGGTGAATATTTCTACTGTTCTGGTGAATATTTCTACTGTCTGGTGAATATTTCTACTGTCTGGTGAATATTTCTACTGTTCTGGTGCATATTTCTACTGTCTGGTGAATATTTCTACTGTTCTGGCGAATATTTCTACTGTCTGGTGAATATTTCTACTGTCTGGTGAATATTTCTACTGTTTTGGTGAATATTTCTACTGTCTGTTGAATATTTCTACTGTTCTGGTGAATATTTCTACTGTCTGGTGAATATTTCTACTGTCTGGTGAATATTTCTACTGTCTGGCGAATATTTCTACTGTTCTGGTGAATATTTCTACTGTCTGGCGAATATTTCTACTGTCTGGCGAATATTTCTACTGTTCTGGTGAATATTTCTACTGTTCTGGTAAATATTTCTACTGTTCTGGTGAATATTTTTACTGTTCTGGTAAATATTTCTACTGTCTGGTGAATATTTCTACTGTTCTGGTAAATATTTCTACTGTCTGGTGAATATTTTTACTGTCTGGTGAATATTTCTACTGTTTGGTGAATATTTCTACTGTTCTGGTGAATATTTTTACTGTCTGGTGAATATTTTTACTGTCTGGCGAATATTTTTACTGTCTGGTGAATATTTCTACTGTCTGGTGAATATTTCTACTGTTCTGGTTAATATTTCTACTGTTCTGGTGAATATTTCTACTGTCTGGCGAATATTTCTACTGTTCTGGTGAATAATTCTACTGTTTGGTGAATATTTCTACTGTCTGGTGAATATTTCTACTGTTCTGGTAAATATTTCTACTGTCTGGTGAATATTTTTACTGTCTGGTGAATATTTCTATTGTCTGGTGAATATTTCTACTGTCTGGTAAATATTTCTACTGTTCTGGTGAATATTTCTACTGTCTGGTGAATATTTCTACTGTCTGGTGAATATTTCTACTGTTCTGGTGAATATTTCTACTGTTCTGGTGAATATTTCTACTGTCTGGTGAATATTTCTACTGTCTGGTGAATATTTCTACTGTTCTGGTGAATATTTCTACTGTCTGGTGAATATTTCTACTGTCTGGTGAATATTTCTACTGTCTGGTGAATATTTCTACTGTTTGGTGAATATTTCTACTGTCTGGTGAATATTTCTACTGTCTGGTGAATATTTCTACTGTGTGGTGAATATTTCTACTGTCTGGTGAATATTTCTACTGTTCTGGTGAATATTTTTACTGTCTGGTGAATATTTCTACTGTTCTGGTGAATATTTCTACTGTCTGGTGAATATTTCTACTGTTTGGTGAATATTTCTACTGTCTGGTGAATATTTTTACTGTCTGGTGAATATTTCTACCGTCTGGTGAATATTTTTACTGTCTGGTGAATATTTCTACTGTCTGGTGAATATTTCTACTGTCTGGTGAATATTTTTACTGTCTGGTGAATATTTTTACTGTCTGGTGAATATTTCTACTGTCTGGTGAATATTTCTACTGTCTGGTAAATATTTCTACTGTTCTGGTGAATATTTCTACTGTCTGGTGAATATTTCTACTGTTTGGTGAATATTTCTACTGTTCTAGTGAATATTTCTACTGTCTGGTGAATATTTTTACTGTCTGGTGAATATTTTTACTGTCTGGTGAATATTTTTACTGTCTGGTGAATATTTCTACTGTTCTGGTGAATATTTCTACTGTCTGGTGAATATTTCTACTGTTTGGTGAATATTTCTACTTTTCTGGTGAATATTTCTACTGTCTGGTGAATATTTTTACTGGTGAATATTTTTACTGTCTGGTGAATATTTCTACTGTTTGGTGAATATTTCTACTGTTCTGGTGAATATTTTTACTGTCTGGTGAATATTTTTACTGTCCGGTGAATATTTCTACTGTTCTGGCGAATATTTCTACTGTCTAGTGAATATTTTTACTGTCTGGTGAATATTTCTACTGTCTGGTGAATATTTTTACTGTCTGGTGAATATTTTTACTGTCTGGTGAATATTTCTACTGTCTGGTGAATATTTTTACTGTCTGGTGAATATTTTTACTGTCTAGTGAATATTTCAACTGTTTTGGTGAATATTTCTACTGTTCTGGTAAATATTTCTACTGTCTGGTGAATATTTCTACTGTCTGGTGAATATTTCTACTGTCTGGTGAATATTTCTACTGTCTGGTGAATATTTCTACTGTTCTGGTGAATATTTCTACTGTCTGGTGAATATTTCTACTGTCTGGTGAATATTTCTACTGTCTGGTGAATATTTCTACTGTTTGGTGAATATTTCTACTGTCTGGTGAATATTTCTACTGTCTGGTGAATATTTCTACTGTGTGGTGAATATTTCTACTGTCTGGTGAATATTTCTACTGTTCTGGTGAATATTTTTACTGTCTGGTGAATATTTCTACTGTCTGGTGAATATTTCTACTGTTCTGGTGAATATTTCTACTGTCTGGTGAATATTTCTACTGTTTGGTGACTGTTTGGTGAATATTTCTACTGTCTGGTGAATATTTCTACTGTCTGGTGAATATTTTTACTGTCTGGTGAATATTTCTACCGTCTGGTGAATATTTTTACTGTCTGGTGAATATTTCTACTGTCTGGTGAATATTTCTACTGTCTGGTGAATATTTTTACTGTCTGGTGAATATTTTTACTGTCTGGTGAATATTTTTACTGTCTGGTGAATATTTCTACTGTCTGGTGAATATTTCTACTGTCTGGTAAATATTTCTACTGTTCTGGTGAATATTTCTACTGTCTGGTGAATATTTCTACTGTTTGGTGAATATTTCTACTGTTCTGGTTAATATTTCTACTGTCTGGTGAATATTTTTACTGTCTGGTGAATATTTTTACTGTCTGGTGAAT
The DNA here is from genome assembly GCA_007844125.1 of Sinonovacula constricta. Lineage (NCBI taxonomy): Eukaryota > Metazoa > Mollusca > Bivalvia > Cardiida > Solecurtidae > Sinonovacula > Sinonovacula constricta. Next base: position 6,744,463 of record CM017560.1, read on the forward strand.
ATTTCTACTGTTCTGGTGAATATTTCTACTGTCTGGTGAATATTTCTACTGTTTGGTGAATATTTCTACTGTTCTGGTGAATATTTCTACTGTCTGGTGAATATTTTTACTGGTGAATATTTTTACTGTCTGGTGAATATTTCTACTGTTTGGTGAATATTTCTACTGTTCTGGTGAATATTTTTACTGTCTGGTGAATATTTTTACTGTCTGGTGAATATTTCTACTGTTCTGGCGAATATTTCTACTGTCTAGTGAATATTTTTACTGTCTGGTGAATATTTCTACTGTCTGGTGAATATTTTTACTGTCTGGTGAATATTTTTACTGTCTGGTGAATATTTCTACTGTCTGGTGAATATTTTTACTGTCTGGTGAATATTTTTACTGTCTAGTGAATATTTCAACTGTTTTGGTGAATATTTCTACTGTTCTGGTAAATATTTCTACTGTCTGGTGAATATTTCTACTGTCTGGTGAATATTTCTACTGTTCTGGTGAATATTTATATTGTCTAGTGAATATTTTTACTGTCTGGTGAATATTTCTACTGTTCTGGTGAATATTTCTACTGTTCTGGTGAATATTTCTACTCTTCTGGTGAATATTTCTACTGTCTGGTGAATATTTCTACTGTTCTGGTGAATATTTCTACTGTTCTGGTGAATATTTCTACTGTCTGGTGAATATTTTTACTGTCTGGTGAATATTTTTACTGTCTGGTGAATATTTCTACTGTATGGTGAATATTTCTACTGTCTGGTGAATATTTTTACTGTTTGGTGAATATTTCTACTGTTCTGGTGAATATTTCTACTGTCTGGTGAATATTTTTACTGTCTGGTGAATATTTCTACTGTTCTGGTGAATATTTCTACTGTCTGGGGAATATTTCTACTGTTTGGTGATTATTTCAACTGTTTTGGTGAATATTTCTACTGTCTGGTAAATATTTATATTGTCTAGTGAATATTTCTACTGTCTGGTGAATATTTATACTGTTCTGGTGAATATTTCTACTGTCTGGTTAATATTTCTACTGTCTGGTAAATATTTATATTGTCTAGTGAATATTTCTACTGTCTGGTAAATATTTATACTGTTCTGGTGAATATTTCTACTGTCTGGTGAATATTTCTACTGTCTGGTGAATATTTCAACTGTTTGGGTGAATATTTCTTCTGCTATCGGTGAATATTTTTACTGTCTGGTGAATATTTCTACTGTCTGGTGAATATTTCAACTGTTTTGTGAATATTTCTACTGCCTGGTGAATAGTTTTTTCTGTTCTTGGTAAATATTTCTTCTGTCTGGTGAATATTTCTACTGTTCTGGTGAATATTTCTACTGTCTGGTGAATGTTTCTACTGTCTGGTGAATATATCTAGTGTCTGGTGAATATTTTTACTGTCTGGTGAATATTTCTACTGTCTGGTGAATATTTCTACTGTCTAGTGCATATTTCTACTGTGTCTGATGGATATTGCTACTGTCTGGTAAATATTTCTACTGTTTTGGTGAATATTTCTACTGTCTGGTGAATATTTCTACTGTTCTTGATGATTCTGTTAGACATATAATGCATATACATTTATGACAACTTGGGTGGTTAGTTAGGTAAATGGCGTTCATGGTTACAGTATCTTGACAATTGACTGAAAAAGTGGAATTGTTTTGAAAGATATGTATTTTTCACATACATGCTTAAACAAGAAATCATTGGTTGTATCTATAATGAAATGATTATCGTTGTTTTAGACATTTTTCTCAGAAGCAAAACATCCTTTGATAGACCATCTGCAAGCAAAACATCATTTGATAGACCATCTGCATGTTTCCGTGCATTGTAACTGTGGATTATTTTTGTTACTTTGTTTTGTTGCAGAGTGCGGATGTGACCTCAGGATGAACTGGTGGCTGTTTCTACTTTCACTACTGCTTTACCAGTGTCTGAAATATTATTATTGACCCTGACGCAAGTTAGAACCTCGCTAGTTTAATAGCGTGTGTGAAGCTAGTCTGGGTTAAGTTTGGTTAGGATACTCCTCTGGGATTGAAGAGGGTCAAAAACAAGATCTAATGATGGCCTTTTCTTGAAGATTGAAGGCTTGCAAGTTTTATACTCTTATTTTAGCATTGCAGACCATATGCTTCCTTCTTATAATATTTTGCAATGTTTTCATAATGCAATTTAATGAGTAATGCTATGTGTATCAAATAATATGACCAGCTAAGATTGCAGACAGTATTCGTGTGGCCATTCGGTATAGAAACAAGCAAACGTATGCTACTTAAGGCTTTATTAACGAAAACTTGAACGACTTTTATGCCGAGTTCATGGCATGTGTAATTAGGAAAAACATGTTATCACACTTAAGGCTAATGATATGCTCTTAAAAAATCCCTCCGTCAGTAATGATTATTTCAGTGCATTTCACACCATGAATACCAGCTGGAAATGCACTATTGTTGTCTGTGTAATATAAAGTCATGATTTTTATATCCTGAAGATACCGTTCATGGCTTTGTGGTAAAGGTCATAAACGTATTCCGCTCAACATCTATGTATATTGTTCATTATGGCAAACGAAGTATATGAAAAAGCCCTGTTTGGGAGGCGTAAGTTTAATCCAGTTAATTATATTTATCACATAATTTACCGCGCAAGCGTAAAGTGACACTCCTGCTTTATTTTTGTAACACACTAGTTAGTTATCGTAGTGTGACGTCATTAAGTATGTGTAGTGTATATGCCATTTCCTGTTCCCTTTCTCAGGGGGTGGAAGTGGCGCTGCATCTGAAGATAGTTAAGCGATGACAATCGCTTAAGACAGTCGTTTTAGACTCGTTGACTAAAATGATTCGAAACTCGACAGAGCTGCGTTTCGTATCATTTCATCCGACTCGTTTAATATTTTCAGTATCTAATGAACTCTCATATCAGATTCTCTATGTAAAACGCATTATAAAGCAGGCAAAATTTCCACTGCAATATAAAAATATACATTTGGACAAAAGTTACAACACAGTTACTTAAATCAGATAATATAAACTATAAGATTTAACATTCACTAGTTACTTTCTATATGATTACGTTTTAACTAAAATTATGTATAAAATAAATGAATATTTTATGTAATTTATTTATTTACATGTATTTAAATAAAGAAAACCGTCGGGCAACACATTTAATTAAGTTTAAAAATAAACGTCATATTTAATTTTTTTAAAATCTTTTATATCGCCTTTGATGCTTTGCATCAACGGTTTTCTTGTTCATGTACATACTGAGTCACGTGTCCGAAAGTACTCCCAGCCTGTGCCAGAGGTTATACAATATTTTGTTTTATGTTCTTCTTTTGTGTTTGAAATTGTTGTCTTCATTACATTACACAAATTCTACTCTTTGTGATATTGTTTTTTTTTCTCTCAAAAAAACGTCCGATTATACAATATAATTAGAATACATATTTGAACATGTTATTAACATAAATCTGATTCTATTTGAATTTGACTTATTCACACGAAGGTTTTTACATTCTTTTCATATGTTTTATTATTATTATTATTATTGTTATTATTATTATTATTATTATTATTATTATTATTATTATTATTATAGATTTTATTTACGATGTTTGTAATGTTTATAAAAAGGAAGACAGTCATTACAACTGCAGTAAAGATATTAACGTTATCCAGTGGTGCATTATATACATAACTTATCCATGTATTTCCTTAAATTGATGACATTTGGAACTGTAAATATACAAAATGACTACGACTGCTTTGAGTGCGTGTGACAGGACAGGTTTTCTCAGTGTAAGGAAGTTAATTGAATATACAAGCAAACACGTAACTATTTTACAATAAGTATCAAAAATTAAAAATGGTGTTTTTAACTTCAAGATAGAGTCACTACTTTATCAAACTACACATCCTTTACTTCATTTGATGTACAATTATAACATGTATATGTACGTGTTTTTTACAATCGCCTACCAACCAAGGTCTTTGGAATCGTGGCTTCAACCTACCCATGTTTCCAACGGTCTAAGTTTTTTCTTCAGTGATATTTGTATACTTATTTGTGGTTGGAGGTATACTATAACTCATTTTATATTAATACATTGTTTGTTTTTCACATTTTAGTTTCTTGCAAGGTGTGCATGTAGATTTATTTGTATTAAGATAGAACTATTTTACGGATAGTTAGTTGACACATCATGCCAATAATTGAGAGTCTCGAGTGTTCTAACAGACTTACGAAGTAGGCTGACAAATCTTCTGGCTACACTGATTTTGTTTTATCTGTACATGTTCACTGTAAGTTGCAATAACGTATTAAGCTATTTCTGGTACACTAGACTTATCAAATGTATAGTCCTTTGAAGTACATATTTTCAGTATTCGAAATGCGCCAAACAAGCCAGAAAATACAGTTGATGTCAGTATTTTGTAGCGATATCTGCACTTATAAACTGATTAACAATATGTGCCAGATATTGATTATTTACTGGCCCATTTAATAGTTTTTCTTACAGTATTATTTGTTATTTCTAATGTCTGGTGTGTTTGTCTATCTATGATAGCTATATTTACCTTAAGTTGTTCTTGTGAGTTGGTATATTTCATTTGCTTATTATTTTGATACTTGAAAATATATATTTTTGTATTACATACATGTATTTCCATAATTTCATCATTTGTATTGAACGTGTATGTTTAGTTTGTAAATAGCAATTATCCATGTTTTATATATATATATATATATATATATATATATATATATATATATATATATATATATATATATATATATATATATATATATATATATATATATATATATATATATATATATATATATATATATATATGTGTGTATATAGTTTAGAGAAAGTAAAAGTATTGCCTATCTGTCTTTTATATTTATTCATTGCAGTACATTAATACTATAGCATTCAACAAAATTGAATTTTAGCAACATAGTAATATTACAAGAAAAGTCGTTGATGCGAAGCACCAAAGGCGACGCCAAAACTTGAACTGTTAAACAGGTTAAAGCAATATGGGAGTAAGTAACAATGACATATTTGAAAAGTGATGGTATTTGTTTGATAGTTTTCAGTATACTATATTTCTCCAGAAAAAGTACTTTAGTGTCAATTCCTGAGACCACAGAATGATTTAAAACAAAACAAAAAACAAAAGCAACACCATTTAATGGTTTAATAAGTGTTACATGTGTGGAAGGAAGAGAAGGTGTTAACACTATTACAAATAACTGTATAACTAATGTGTACAAGCAGAAAATACACATGTTCAGCAGCCTTATATTACACAAGCCATTATTGTTAAGGTAGTATTTTTCTGGAACATAGTATGCTTTTTTCTTTCTCGGTATCTTTTTTATAGTTTAAGTTGTTTTGTATGGAAACACTTTTGTATCTAGGTTATGTATTCAAAGAAACATATTTATTGTTTCCTAAACTTAACATACTCGCACATTTAAAGTTAAGTAGGTGAAGACAAACCGGGTTGAAGCAATAAAAACAGACCGATCTGGTATGTCCTAAATCCCTATAGAACTAATGTTGTAACAAAGCAATGTTATTACGTACGTATGCGCTACTGTGGCTTATAATTTACACACTGAATTGACATTAAGAATAAAGAATACTTAACGAAAGTTGCTGTCATGTAAAAAGGTTGTATTTCGTTCAATATATGACCGAACTGCTACAAAATATCAAACTGACTTATTATGAAAAACATTCTTTAATATTATTCAAGATAGATACTGATATTTAGTGAATTTGTGGTAAGGAAGTAATAATTAGTCTGAACATATCCTAGTCATAGTATTAATGGAGTGCAATGACTGGACTGTGTCATTGTCATAGATTAATATTATGAGAATCTGCGGCACGGTCTATTAATTGTAATACATTAATACCTAAGACAGCGACACTGTCCAAAGAGACCTTATGGCAAGACATATTCTACTTAAAGGGCATATATAAATGTTTGTAAGTATGCATGTATTAACAGGCCTCGCCAAACACTTTCACGAACCATCTGTAGAATTGTTGCAATTTTGATAGTTTTTCCAGCTGTTTAATTCCATAAGACAATCAACAAGACACATGATAACATTCAAATACCTTTGCCACCAAATGTTAAAAATTAAGTTCTGCACTTTTTTATCTCGATAAGAACGCACAACTTAACAAATCGTCAGTTAATTTATCATATTTCCACTGTCTATAACATTCAGTAAAACTTACAATTTTATATTTAAAGTAATGTCCATAATAAGGGAACCATTTTCTTTTTTTCTTTTTTAATAACACTAGAGATGTTTCTTTTGAGCTGACGTTAAGCTGTCTTAATGTTTCGAACAAATATAAGAGTCTCAATTTGCCCACGAAATATGCAGATGTTTATACTATATTTTTATTAAATTCTTTTGTATTTACCTGTATGCGTTCTTTTAAAATATATGTACATTGCTCTACGTATGCAAAGTAATGAGATTCAAATATTTCTTTTGTTTTTAAAGTCAATTTAGTGCTAAGTTTAATATTTAAGTCCAAAAATCTCTGGTGCTCATATTAAAAATTGTACTTATTCAAAAGTAAATTACAGAGCTGAGAATAGTAGTATTGTTTCTAAAACTAAATCTCAAGATACCCCGAATTCTTAACAGAGATTGTTTGATGTTATAATGTATGAATGATTCTATCTCGCGTTAAAAACACACAAAAATTAACCACAAAAAAACAACAACAAAAAAAACCAACAGCAACAAAACACAAAAACCACAACAAAACAACAGTCAGCAACATTAAATTTCCGTACTTTTTTAAAAGAAAATTATCACAAAGAGGTTGCAAATATGTAAAATAATGTTGGATACTGGCTTCAGATTCAAAATGTACATTGAATGTATAAATGTCGTACATTGTAAGCTTCGGATCGTAAACACGCCAATGACACTCAGCGGCATGGTAAAGTCATTGCAATACATAAATACATTGACAGCGACCCAGTTCAGTCATTGCTATAGATTAAATTCATTAATGCTATAACAGTGACATAGTCCAGTCATTGCTATACGTTAATACAACAAGACGCCATGTAGAGCATGCCTTTAAACAAGAAAATGGCTATCCTGGGGATTTACACTCTCTTGTAAATATTTGAGAGTAACGAACCGTAACTCTGATGACATCAGACTTTTTCCTACTTTGTTTTCTTCCTTTTTGTCTTCTACATCTACAAGCTGCATTATTATTATCAGCATACTCTGTTTCTTTTCATAAAACAAGACCTATACAAACTGCTTTATTGTTGCAAGATACATTGTAATATAAAAACGGAACGACCGGTTCTTTTTTTCTAAAACGGGCCTTATAGAACAGCTGTACTCCGTGTTATTGACTGCTACACTATCGCCTCCATAACAAATCTGCATTCCTTAAGAGGCCCCACACTTTAGAGGGGCGCCAATGACGGCGATACATTCAAGTCATTGCTTTACATTAATACTATGAGAGCCAGTAACACAGTCCGGTCATTGCTATACAGTGATACTTTGACGGCGACACAGTCCAGTCATTGCTATACATCAATACTTTGACGGCGACACAGTCCAGTCATTGCTATACATCAATACTTTGACGGCGAAACAGTCCAGTCATTGCTATACATCAATACTTTGACGGCGACACAGTCCAGTCATTGCAATACATCAATACTTTGACGGCGACACAGTCCGATCATTGCTATACATCAATACTATGAAAGTCGATAACACGGTCCAGTCATTGCTATACATTAATACTATGACGGTGACACAGTCCAGTGAATGTTATACATTAATACTTTGACGGCGACACAGTCCAGTCATTGCTATACAGTCCGGTTACTGCTATATATTAATTCTTTGACTGCGACATAGTCCATGTATTGCTAAACAGTGATACTTTGACAGTGACAGAGTCCAGTGCATTAACACTTTGACGGCGACACTGTCCAGTGCATTAACACTTTGACGGCGACACAGTACAGTGCATAAATACTATGACGGCGACACTGCTATACATTAAATACTTTGACGGCGCCACAGCCCAGTCATTGCAATACATTAATACTTTGACAGCGACACAGTCCAGTCATTGCAATACATAAACACTTTGACAGCAACACAGCCCAGTCATTGCAATACATTAATACTTTGACAGCGACACAGTCCAATCATTGCAATACATAAACACTTTGACAGCGACAGAGTCCAGTCATTGCAATACATTTACACTTTGACAGCGACAGTGTCCAGTCATTGCTGTACATAAACACTTTGACAGCGACAGAGTCCAGTCATTGCTATACATTAATACTTTGACAGCAACACAGCCCAGTCATTGCAATACATTAATACTTTGACAGCGACACAGTCCAATCATTGCAATACATAAACACTTTGACGGCGACACAGTCCAGTCATTGCAATACATTTACACTTTGACAGCGACACAGTCCAGTCATTGCAATACATAAACACTTTGCCAGCGACACAGTCCAGTCATTGCAATACATTAATACTTTGACAGCGACACAGTCCAATCATTGCAATACATAAACACTTTGACAGCGACACAGTCCAGTCATTGCAATACATTTACACTTTGACAACGACACAGTCCAGTCATTGCAATACATAAACACTTTGACAACGACACAGTCCAGTCATTGCAATACATTTACACTTTGACAACGACACAGTCCAGTCATTGCAATACATTTACCCTTTGACAGCGACACAGTCCAGTCATTGCTATACATTAATACTTTGACGGCGACACAGTCCAGTCATTGCTATACATTAATACTATGACAGCGACACAGTCCAGTCATTGCTATACATTAATACTATGACAGCGACACAGTCCAGTCATTGCAATACATAAACACTTTGACAGCGACACAGTCCAGTCATTGCTATACATTAATACTGTGAGAGTCAGTAACAAAGTCTACTGTATTGAAATACAGTAATATGACAATCAGCGACACACTACAGTCATTGCGGTACATTAATGATAGTCTTCAACATAGTTCAGGAATACCAATTAATTTATACTATGACAGTCAGTTACATAGCTCAGCATTTGTTTAAGGAACGCACATGAAATATCGAATGAGGAATATGCCGTAAACTTACCTTCCATGCTTGTGTGTTCAAATATAATGGTTATCATATACATGTAGTATTAAAAGTTTTCCACCATTTTTATAATTCGATGCTTACGAACTCAACAAATTTAAAACCACAAACAATACAGTAAAAAAACAAGCAACCGCAACCTTTTATCACTTTATAAACATCTACAACTTGACACATGCGTCAATTGTCCATCGGAAGTATGAAAACCATCTGTTTCATTAATTTCCCGATCAGTATTCTTACTCGTGATAGTATCTATTCTTTGTTGTAACATGGAATAAACTACAGAGCGATGTTTTTCTCTGGTATGCCATGTCAGAATTATTAATACGGAATTACGATCATGAATAAATCAAGTCTTTCGATAACAATCATTGGTTTCCTCGGATGTGTGCAGTTGTCAGGTATTTTATTTTTTATTTCTATTTAAAGCTGCGTCCACATATTCAAATCAGTTCATCTGTTAAATTCCAGACTGCTTCAGGATCATCGACAAGCCGTCATTGACCAGCCTTTACCAGCAGTGGCGTTTCGAAATAATATTTCGACATTCACTCGGCATTTTGGTAAACTCTTCTGTGAGACTTGGAAAAGTAATTCTTCACGTTTGCATGCCGGCCATATTATGTCATGTCGTTGATGATGTCTCCGCTGTTATCAACGCGCTGCAAAGCGCTGTTGGGGCGGTGTAAGTTAATCTCTATACTCTCTATAAGTCATTTAACGTATGTAAATAGTAGTCACTTTAAATAGTTTAGTGGTGAATCAAGAGCACAACGCATTGGACGACTGGCAAGTCAAATGATGCTTACACAGTCACTAACATTAGATAGAAAAACATATACATATATTAAACATACACGAATATATATGTGGTTGCACTTAAACTGAACTTGGATCTAAAACATATTTTTATACATTTTTATGTTCAAAATTAACTCCTAGTTATTTACTTAGTCAACAATGCATCCCTGTCAACGGAATATAAAGCCAAAAGGCGCTTTTATTTTTCGAACGTGTTTGGTAACTTTAGATGATAAACCTATGTCTAGTTTTAGACTAAGATGCTGTGAGCTAACGACATCTGAACTTCAATAGGGAAACCATAGATAATACGAATATCTTTTGCCATAACCTTGCAAAGAAGGCAGTGTGATCCACGCAGGGTATCGCAAACATCTATGCCGTTCTAGAAGATAATGCATAGTCAGTTGAACACTTGTTCTAATAACATTTTGATCCCTCCATTCATTCGCACCTTTCCTCTAGTCACTGAGGATATTTCTACTCGGAGTTGTTTATTCATAAATCACAACGTGTCCAGTCTCCTTTGTCATACCTATTTGTTTCTGTAGTAGCACTTTTCCCATGCACGAAGACTGGCCGCGAGTAGTAAAGGTCATGCAGGGTCAATCCTTCGGACATCCGAATTTCAGCTTTCTCATAACTCTGAACTCTGTCTAAAACGACACTACACTAGATAAAGTAGCTGGTTAGTCCAAATCAAAAGTAAACTTCCGACGACTAGGGCAGGCTCAATGACGCCGATCACATCCCAACACTTACTCACTCCTCACACTAACTTACGACACCGGCTCACTCTTTATCGTCGGCTCACTCCTGATCTTCGGTGCACCTGCCCAGGTTCCCCTCGCCCCTGTCACGGCTCTGTTTGACTATCCCTGAACTGTCCAGACAGCGCCTCAGTCTCCTCCTAGACATCTGAGAACCTAGGCTTCAGACGGATTCGTTTAGGTCTTAGGATAGTTTAACAGACAAAATACTTAACAAACAATCAATACGACATAAGCAATCTACATTAAAACGTTGCTAAAGGAATTAAGTAAATAACAATACTCGAAAGAAAGCCAACAAATTAAAATTCTCAGTTAACACGATTAACGTTTGTATTGACTGGCAAAATATGAAATATAAGCAATATACATATATTAGCAATTTAATACAACTTTTAGCTAATAAATTTACAAAAAAGTCAAAATTATCTTTGCTTGCAATCATAAGAATGCTGGACTGAAAAGGAAGTATCTAAGGTGGTCCATATATAGACAGGGTAGTTTGTTTGCCATAAATATACCAGTGCTCTTACCAAATATGTCCCGATAAAAAGTGTACAGCAACAATTCGACCAATACTTTCCGGTAATTTGGCATAGGTGGACAGAATCGCCCCTATTTTCATAGGCAGACAACATTTCCCCCGTTAGTTTCCCTAAGCGGATATAATCTTTGTCTTTTTTTCATTTTTCCGGGAGGGATATTGTCCTACATGTTTATTACAATGTTTTATAAATTGTGTTAGTTATAATTTTGCAATTGTCTAAAGAAATCATGTTAACCCTGTGTTTTATTAACATGTTATGCTGCTTATACTCATAAGCTATTGCAATATTTTTTATGTTTTAACAAAAGTTTATGCATTGTGTGTCACGAACACAATGAATCAACTCGATTGCATTCATAATAACTTACGACAGTATACATTTAAAGTACAATGTGTTACCCAACAGTATTTTTTATTTTAAATGTTCCAGAAATAAGCAAAACGTATATGGCAGCCCTTCGGAATTTAAGTGTACGTCAGTGGAAAGTCACGTGTGATGCTTATAATTAATGTATTCTTATAAGATTTGTATTAACTATTAAATGGCCTTGTAGTCAATTGTTTTATTATATTCTTCTCTTTGTTATTTCTATTTAACTTGCAAAGTTTCATAAATATATCAATCACAGGCACATATTTTGGTCCATGTCAGCCAGCTACTGTAAGGAGTCATGATTTGCATTTGTTTTCTTCTGACTCCTTAGCAATACACATAGTTTCCTCTCGAAGCAGTAACGAGTAGAAAAAAATAATTGTATTATTGTACAATGTAGCATGCTAAGTTATATGCCAATGGTTTATATCGGGGTGTTTTGACCTATCCCTGTCGATAGCTTTTGATCTGTTTCTATTCCAGTGAATGGTTTTAATGTGACCATAAACCAAACGTCATATGACATTGAACAATTGACGATTTATTTCAATATATCAATTGGAAGCACTGAACCAAATGGATGCCTTCGGCCCTTTGATTTATAAATTTTGCCAATGGTTCCAGATTAACTCGCAAAGTTCCACGAAATAAGTTGATCTGTTTCTATTCCAGTAAATGGTTTTAATGTGACCATAAACCAAACGTCATATGACGTTGTACAATTGACAATTTATTTCAATATATCAATTGGAAGCACTGAACCAAATGGTGCCTTCGGCCCTTTGATTTATAAATTTTGCCAATGGTTCCAGATTAACTCGCAAAGTTCCACGGAAATAAGTTTGATCTGTTTCTATTCCAGTAAATGGTTTCAATGTCAGCATAAACCAGACGTCCTATGACGTTGTAAAACTGACCTGCACCGTCCAAGATGAGTCGGGCGTGATAGGTTTTAAGTGGAGAATGAACAACACACTCGTGGCCTCCTTCCTGTCCGACACCTGCGTCACATTGGGCACAGCCAACTTAATCAAAATAATACCAACATGCGAAGGCGTCAACAGAATGACATTAACCCTTCATGAATCAAGTGACCTGCAGTATAATCAGAACTGGAGCTGCCATGTATTCCAGAACGAGACGGAAAATGGCGAATACTCCAGTTCGATTGTCCGGTTGAAAGGTTAGTAGGCGCCATTGAAGCAGTCTGGACCAACAATGTATCTTATTTATCCAATGAGAGTGGGAGGGAGCTTTTATGAATTATTTTAGGAATGACGTATAATAGCACAAGCGCAATTTGGAAAGATGGGCAGATTGAGGTTCCAATTGATAAATTAGCTTAAAACCCCTTCATTTCATCTAAGGGTATTGGTATTACAGGTTTTTTAAAAGACAAATTATTTACGTGAGGTGTCCGTGGTCGAGCGGTAAGAGACACCGACTTGCAACTCATCGATTGGGTATGAATCCTTTCCGTGGCCAGAGCTTTAATGTGAGATGTCTTTCTGCTGACCTAAAGTGCGCCGGTGGGCCGACCCAGATATATTTCTGGGGTCTTCCTACACAGACAGTTACCTGGCCAGTATGACCACAGTTGCTCGATGAGATGCAACAACAAATTAACAAACAAAACAAAACAAAATATTTACCTTTAACCGTTCAAGTAATTATATTATAAACTTACGACACTTAAATAGAATATAACTCTATTTTGAATAAAGTTTATTGCATACTTATATATGCTACCTTTTTATAAATTATTTATACATACTAAATAACTATTTATTAAACTATGACTCAAATGAAATCTATATTTATTAAATGAAAACGTTTATTGATACAAGTTCACAATGGAAGTCAATGAGTACTCGGATACTCGAATATAACATGTTGACTTTTAAACAAGGGTACATGCTCTCGAGTATTCGTTCATTTGAATTATGTTCACTTCACTATTCACTTGCCCTTGATTTTCTTTTAAGCGAAGAAATAATTGAAGCGAAAAGAAATAGCATTACAAAAAGAAAAATAAACTTCACAGATACGTTTACTATTTCAGTAAGTCCAAGACCTGCGCCGAAAGCTAGCACAGAGCGGACATTCAGCATTCGTGAGAATGAAAACTTCGACCTCAAAACTGAGGTTTTGTCAAACCCCGAGCCGGCATTCACGTGGACAAGGCGGCGTACTGACAAACAGGACTGGACGTCCTTTACGTGCACGCCACATATTAGAGCTGAAAGTGATGGGCTGCAGTCAACATTGAAAATCTTCAGAGCACAGTCAACGGATGAGGGGACGTACAGGGTACATGTAGATAACGCTGTCGGTGAGGCATTAGTTGAAGAGTTTCAACTCTTCGTAACAGATACTCTGCCAGGAGACGCAAATGGTAAGATGTTTTTATACTTATGTCGTGATAAAAAAGACAAATTTCAAAAGCCGGTCATATTCAATACTGCTTCTTTTGTGTTTTGTTCATTTTCTTACACTGTACATATATTGATTACTTATGCCTGATTATTCGAACCAACGCATATTTTTGGTAGCATAATCCTGTCATAGCCAGTTAGCATGACAACGGATTTACTGGACTACTGTAAGCTTCGAATAAACCAAAACAACTTCACAGAATTATAGATCTAATATCAATCAATATCAAAATTAATTTGATAAATATATTACCCGATTACCAGTCAGCTGTCATTTTTGCCAGTTTTAGCCAACTACGTAATATATTTCATGATTATCCAGGACAATGTGCGAAGTATATTCCCGAAGTTTATTTGTTGAATTGATCGATACTTGTAATTGTATATGCATGTCATAAGCAATATTATAATACTTATGTGATACTAATTGCGTTGTTTAATGTTTTTAATTCTATATGATTTATAGGCCCATGAAGCCGGTGATATACATTATATACATAATTATTCATAAACTTTGATATATTAATACTGTCAAATTAACCTGTAAATGTTGCACAAACCACAATAAATCTACCTATCTATATGAGTCTACCACTTGCATATGACTCGGACGAGAGCTATATCTGGGATTGAACTTGAGAATTTCCGACTGTATGTGTCACTTATACTTTTGGCTGTCATGCCTATAGGCATAAGACTTATGTTTGGTTGCAGAACCGGAGGGGCGTGTTGGTTATTTAATGCTGACACCGACCACTTTCGGCATTGGCGCTGCTGTCATCATTCTGATCGTACTTGTTGTCGTTATTATCACGGGTCGACGTTGCCGGAAAAAATGCGAGACTTCAGCTCACACGTACGGTACGTTAGTCCAAACATTCTTCCCATATAAGTATTTAGTATCTGCGTGTTTGAACATAATTGCTTTTGGTCGAATGGACAGGTTATTATTTAATCTGAAAGAAGTGTATACTTTTTAGGTAGAACATAGGATCACGTGGTATTTACCTGGGTAGAACACGGTATCACGTAGTATCTACCCGGGTAGAACACAGTTTCACATGGTATCTACATGGGTAGAGCACGGTCTAACGTGGTTTTTACCTAGGCATAACACGGTCTCACGTGGTATCTACCTGGGTCGAACAGCGTAGTATCTACCAGGGCAGAACACGGTTTCACATGGTATCTACCTGGGTAGAACACGCTCTTACGTGGTATATACCTGAATCGAACAGCGTGGTATCTACCTGGGCAGAACAGGTTTCACGTGGTATCTATCTTGGTAGAACACCGTCTCAAGTGGTATCTACCTAGGAAGAACACGGTCTCACAAGGTATCTATCTGGGTAGAATGCGGCCTCACGTGGTATTTACCTGGGTCGAATACGGTTTTACGTGGTATCTACCCGGGTCGAACACGGTCTCATGCCGTATCTTCGCGGGTCGAACACGCTCTCACGTGGTATCTACCTTCGTAGAACACTGTCTTATGTGGTATTTACTTGGGTCAAATACGGTCTCACGTGGTATCTCCCTGGGTACAACACGCTCTCACTTGGTACCTTCCTGGGTAGTACACGTTCTCACGGAGTATCTACCTGGTAAAAACACCATAGTTTCTACCTAGGCAGAACACGGTCTCACATGGTAAACTAGAACACTCTCTCACGTGGTATCTACCTGGACAGAACACGGTTTCACGTGGTGTCTACTTTGATAGAACACGGTATCACATAGTATCCTATCTGGGTAGAACACGGTCTCGCATTTTATCTACCAGGGTCTTACACGCTCTCACGTAGTATTTGTCTTGGCAGAACACTTGTCTTACATGGTATTTACATTGGTAGAATTCTGTCTAGAAAGTATATATAAGGCTGTACCTTGACCACTCAATTTATCGGCCTCTGTTTACAATTAATAATTAGGAACAACACTTTATCGGAAGATCGACAGACACAGCAACTCCTATGAACCGTTCAAGGAAGTCATATTATTGTTAAAAATTACGAACACTTTGTTGACATCATTGTTTAGATTGTGTTTTAATATAGTGTGTATACTTTTAGTGTGTTTCTTCCTCTTGTACTTTTTCTGTTTTCTGTTTAGTTTTCTACCTTTTTAATCATATACTGTTTAATATCACTAACGTCTATTTGACAAAATATTTAATCCATTTCAGGGAGCTTTGAGCGTAGGCTTCCCAGGTAAATTTCGTTTGAATGAAAATAGGCACTTTATGTGCGTGTGCGCGGGTGTGTGGGTGTATTTTGGGCACGTGTTGTTGTAAAATGAGTAAGTTGGAAGGATTTTACCTGAGGTGAGAGTGCGTGTTTCTAGCAAGGGAGCTTAACCAATTCCATTGAAAAAAGTTTTGTTCAAGTTGAACTCATTGGTACTTTCCGCCGCTTTTACGAAAAACTAATAGAAATGACCGAGTTGTTCCGAGTGAATTTTGTTATGTCGCGGCCAAGGTATGAACCAGGAGTCTCTCCTGCATGAAGCCGACACTCTACCGATACCAGGTTTGGTTTTGGTTTAAGCGGATTAGAACATGGAGTCAAAGAGAGACGGATCGACTGAGTAAAATATACTAGTAGGAGATCGAGAGAAATAAAGAAAATATATAGAAAATTTGATGGTATCAATATCGGTAATATTCTTTGTTTAGTATAATTGTATTTATCCCTTTAAGACTCCCGAGAACGTGGTTTCTAGAGGGCGCTGGTGCAGTTACCTATGCTGCAAGTGGTCAGTAGAAGTGAAATCACGACATTGAGACAGACTAAACCTTCCCTCTTATATTCTTTCATTTTAACAACGTTATTTCTTTATAATTGTATGCTCTATTGTTTGTCACGACTGCACTTACTGACATGTATGCTGGAATTGCTTGTCATGTCGACACTTACAGACATCTATGTTGGTATTGCTTGTTATGTCGGCACTTACTGATATGTATGTTGGTAGTGCCTGTGCCGTCGGCACTTACAGACATTTATGTTGGTATTGCTGGTCATGTCGGCACTTACAGATATGTCTGCTGCTGTGGCTTGCCACGTCGGTACTAACAGATATGTATGTTGGCATTGCTTGTCACAGTTGTCGGCAGTTACAGATATGTATGATTCTGTTTCTTGTCACATCTACACTGACAGATATGTATGCTTCTGTTTCTTGTCACATCTACACAGACAGATATGTATGCTTCTATTTCTTGTCACATCTACACTGACAGATATGTATGCTTCTATTTCTTGTCACATCTACACTGACAGATATGTATGCTTCTATTTCTTGTCACATCTACACTGAAAGATATGTATGCTTCTATTTCTTGTCACATCTACACAGACAGATATGTATGCTTCTATTTCTTGTCACATCTACACTGACAGATAGGTATGCTTCTATTTCTCGTCACATCTACACTGATAGATATGTATGCTTCTATTTCTTGTCACATCTACACAGACAGATATGTATGCCTCTATTTCTTGTCAAATCTACACAGACAGATATGTATGTTTGTATTTCTTGTCACATCTACACAGACAGATATGTATGCTTCTATTTTTTGTCACATCTACACTGACAGACAGATATGTATGTTTGTATTTCTTGTCACATCTACACAGACAGATATGTATGTTTGTATTTCTTGTCACATCTACACAGACAGATATGTATGCCTCTATTTCTTGTCACATCTACACTGATAGATATGTATGCTTCTATTTCTTGTCACATCTACACTGACAGATATGTATGTTTGTATTTCTTGTCACATCTACACTGATAGATATGTATGCTTCTATTTCTTGTCACATCTACACTGATAGATATGTATGCTTCTATTTCTTGTCACATCTACACAGACAGATATGTATGTTTGTATTTCTTGTCACATCTACACAGACAGATATGTATGCCTCTATTTCTTGTCAAATCTACACAGACAGATATGTATGTTTGTATTTCTTGTCACATCTACACAGACAGATATGTATGCCTCTATTTCTTGTCAAATCTACACTGACAGATATGTATGTTTGTATTTCTTGTCACATCTACACAGACAGATATGTATGCCTCTATTTCTTGTCAAATCTACACAGACAGATATGTATGTTTGTATTTCTTGTCACATCTACACAGACAGATATGTATGCTTCTATTTCTTGTCACATCTACACAGACAGATATGTATGTTTGTATTTCTTGTCACATCTACACAGACAGATATGTATGCCTCTATTTCTTGTCAAATCTACACAGACAGATATGTATGTTTGTATTTCTTGTCACATCTACACAGACAGATATGTATGCCTCTATTTCTTGTCACATCTACACAGACAGATATGTATGCCTCTATTTCTTGTCAAATCTACACAGACAGATATGTATGTTTGTATTTCTTGTCACATCTACACAGACAGATATGTATGCCTCTATTTCTTGTCACATCTACACAGACAGATATGTATGCTTCTATTTCTTGTCACATCTACACAGACAGATATGTATGCCTCTATTTCTTGTCACATCTACACTGATAGATATGTATGCTTCTATTTCTTGTCACATCTACACTGACAGATATGTATGTTTGTATTTCTTGTCACATCTACACAGACAGATATGTATGCCTCTATTTCTTGTCAAATCTACACAGACAGATATGTATGCTTCTATTTCTTGTCACATCTACACAGACAGATATGTATGCCTCTATTTCTTGTCAAATCTACACAGACAGATATGTATGTTTGTATTTCTTGTCACATCTACACAGACAGATATGTATGCCTCTATTTCTTGTCACATCTACACAGACAGATATGTATGCCTCTATTTCTTGTCAAATCTACACAGACAGATATGTATGCTTCTATTTCTTGTCACATCTACACAGACAGATATGTATGCCTCTATTTCTTGTCACATCTACACAGACAGATATGTATGCTTCTATTTCTTGTCACATCTACACAGACAGATATGTATGCCTCTATTTCTTGTCACATCTACACTGACAGATATGTATGCCTCTATTTCTTGTCAAATCTACACTGATAGATATGTATGCTTCTATTTCTCGTCACATCTACACTGATAGATATGTATGCTTCTATTTCTTGTCACATCTACACAGACAGATATGTATGCCTCTATTTCTTGTCAAATCTACACAGACAGATATGTATGCTTCTATTTCTCGTCACATCTACACTGATAGATATGTATGCTTCTATTTCTTGTCACATCTACACAGACAGATATGTATGCCTCTATTTCTTGTCAAATCTACACAGACAGATATGTATGCTTCTATTTCTTGTCACATCTACACTGATAGATATGTATGCTTCTATTTCTTGTCAAATCTACACAGACAGATATGTATGCTTCTATTTCTTGTCACATCTACACTGATAGATATGTATGCTTCTATTTCTTGTCACATCTACACAGACAGATATGTATGCCTCTATTTCTTGTCACATCTACACAGACAGATATGTATGCTTCTATTTCTTGTCACATCTACACTGATAGATATGTATGCTTCTATTTCTTGTCACATCTACACAGACAGATATGTATGTTTGTATTTCTTGTCACATCTACACTGAAGGATATGAATGCTGCCTTTGTTTGCCACTCGGCACTTACAGACATGTATGTAATTGCTTTATCATGCCATTTTTTCTGACATTTTCTCACAAATCTGTTAGTGCTTAC
The DNA here is from genome assembly GCA_007844125.1 of Sinonovacula constricta. Classification (NCBI taxonomy): domain Eukaryota; kingdom Metazoa; phylum Mollusca; class Bivalvia; order Cardiida; family Solecurtidae; genus Sinonovacula; species Sinonovacula constricta. Next base: position 6,764,375 of record CM017560.1, read on the forward strand.
ACTGACTATGAAGACGATATTTTTTCTTTTTAATCTGATTTAGTTTGCTACGATGCTGTTTATAAAATGTTTACGAGCAAAATTTTAGTTTAATTTGTTTAATATTTTAATATGAGATATAACAAAATGCAACAAAAAATTCGGAAAAAGGATTTTAAATGTCAATATTATTTTCGAAAGATATTATTTTCTTTTCTTCGTTTTGCCGTCTCCCCAACTCGTATGTTTGCACTTTCGAAATCAGTATGTCACTTGCTACTTGATATCTGTACAATCTGACTGTGAATATAATCATTGTTCTAACTTTGCATTTTAGCCTCATCGGAAGTTCAGAGGTAAATAAACTTTATAGACCTATAATTTACTAACAGTGAACTTTATGGTAAACATGTATTAATTATACCATCTATGCTTTATTGAAAGGTTATAGAATGATAAAGATACAATCGTACTTATACTATATACCGCTCATTGACAGGATAAAGCATAATAAGGATAAAATCGTACTTATACTATCTATGTTTTTTTGACAGAATATAGAATGATAAGGCTACACTCGTACTAATACTATATATGGCTTATTGACAGTATATAGAATGATAAGGCTACAGTCGTACTTATACTATCTATGGTTTATTGACAGTATATAGAATGATAAGGCTACAATCGTACTTATACTATCTATGGTTTATTGACAGGATATATCATAATAATGGTATAGTCGTATTTATACTATCTGTGGTTTATTGACAGTACATTGTATGTAGAATGATTAGTCTTATGCCTTTTATGTTAAATGGAACTAATTTGAACTGATTCTTTCGCTAAATGAAACTAGAAACTTGTCATTGTCTAACCCTAATATAATATGCTATGGGAGTATTGTATCCTTCGATAAATGTATTGAATCAGCATTTAGTTATGACTTGTGTCAACAATCTTACCAAATTAAAGCCATAAACAAACCTGTTACGCCTTTGAAAAATTCCCAATTGGTATGACAATCACAATGTACAGTGATATGTACAGTTTAATTAAATACTACTTGAATACATGTAAAATTGATTAAGACTTTGTCTCAGTCTCACAATCAACTTGTAACCATGTCGGTGGCGCTGTAGTAAGCTGATGCTAAGCATAATCTGATAAGGGTTTTGCAAATAGTGAAGATCCAGATCATCCCATCTTCTGAGTTGAGCTATCTGATCAAGAATTACATATTTGCTTTTTTTAGATGGTTATAACATGTATTGTATAAGTTGGGTTAAAGCTCTGGTGGGAGTTGAACCTGCACCATGTGATTTTAATACAAATAGCAGCATCTAACGACTGATTTGTACTTTTCTTATATGTAGAAGCCAATATGACGTGCCTCAGTTTGATGAGCCACAAAGCGACGAACGACCGCGCAATTATGGATACTTGACAACCCTGTCAAGCTCGTAAGATTGATTCTATTTACAGTTTCGTTAAAACGGTCACTGAAACTAAAGACCTAGAAATGTCTGTGGTAATATATATATTACCGTCAGCCTGATCACATCACTCGGTATTCTACGTGAATGTTCTTTACTGTATGCAGAAACAGCTGAGGAGTTCCAAGTTATATTAACCATTCGGTTATAGTTTTCCAAAACTGCATTGTTATTTTCTCTTTCTCAGATAGCAAACCATGTGTTTAACCATTATGAATAATGAATTAAAATATGATAACACGTCACAGGACGTATGGTTTGTTGACAGGATATAGAATGATAAGTCTACAGTCGTACTTTTTCTTTCTATGTTTTATCGACAGGATATAGAATGATAAGGCTACACTCGTACTTATACTATCTGTGGTTTACATTGTATGTAGAATGATTAGACTTATGCTTTGTATGCTAAATGGAACTAATTTGAACTGATTCGTCCGATAAATGAAACTAAAAACTTGTCATTGTCTAACCCTAATATAATATGCTATAGAAATGTTTTATCCTTCGATAAATGTATTGAATCAGTTTGTAGTTATGACTTGTGTCAACAATCTTTCCAAATCAAACCTTTAAACAAATGTTTGTACACCTTTGAAAAATTCCCCATCGGTATGAAAATCACAGTGGACAGTGATATGTACAGTTTAATTAAATACTACTTAAAACATGTTAAACTGATTTAGACTTTGTCTCAATCACACAATTAACTTGTAACCATGTCGGTTGCACTGTAGTTAGCTCATGCTAAGCATGTACTGATAAGGGTTTTGCAAATAGTGAGGATCCAGATTCACCCTATCTTCTGAGTGTAGATGTCTAATCAAGATATACGCTTATTTGCTTTTAGATGAGTTATAACATATATTGCGTGGAGTGGGTTGAAGTTCTAGTGGGAGTTGAACTTGCAGCATGGGATTTTAATAGAAATGGCAGCATCTAACGACAGAACCTATATGATCCACTGTAATGCCTCAAACACGTCTGATTTGTACTTTTCTTGTATTGTAGAAGCCAGTATGGCGTGCCTCAGTTTGATGAGCCACAAAGCGACGAACGACCGCGCAATTATGGATACTTGACAACCATGTCAAGCTCGTAAAATGAATTCTATTTACAGTTTCGTTAAAACGGTCACTGAAACTAAAAACCTAGAAATGTCTGTGGTAATATATATATTACCGTCAGCCTGATCACATCACTCTCTATTCTACGTGAATGCTCTTTATTGTATGCAGAAACAGGTTAGGAGTTCCAAGTTATATTAACCATTCGGTTATAGTTTTCCAAAACTGCATTGTTATTTTCTCTTTCTAAATAGCAAGGCATGTGTTGAACAATAATGAATTATGACTTGAAATACGATATCTTACTACAAGATTAAATGTGAATTTTGTGTTCTTCATCAGAGTATAATGATTGTACTGCACATGCTGTTATGTGTATACTTTTGTCACAAAGACTCTGGCTGGTTCGATAATTAAGCAATTATTAGAATAATTAACATAAACATGATTCAATGATAAGTATGACTACATGTGGCATGTATGTACACAACACTGTAACCATAGTTGCTTTATATCCGTGTGTTGTCGGAATATCTCAGGTAACTCTGGCACGCACAAACTTCCTTCGATGAATCTTGGAGAATGTGTAAAATAAAAAGAATTGTGTCCTCGCCAAACAAAAGAGTTCGTGGTGCTGTTTGTTTGGTATTTGTTTACCTGTACTTTCTTGGAAAGAACCTGGCTGCTATTCGTCCCGCTAGCGACAGTAGAGACACAAAAATTAATTCAAACTTTTAATATAGGGACGTATGTTGACAATTCAAATGACATCGTGTTATCTCCCTTGTGGGTAGGTATATAGGTTAATGTTGACAAAATGTGATTTTTCCACTTTTTAAATTATTGAGAACGTTTCAGACATCAACATGTACCTACAAGTTTATTTTGTTGAATGGGGTCAGAATATGTCAACGTGACTTGGGAATTGTTGTGATAGTTGCCAAATTAACAATAAATTGAGAATAGTTCTTAATTAAGTTAGTATTGTTTGCTAGTTGGCGTCCAATGATTATCAGTGTTTAGTATTAATGGAGATAGGATCCTAATCACTAGACAATTGTCTAACTGTACACATCTACAAATGGACCTACATGTCTGTATGAATGCGTGTTTTAATAAAATTCTGTACATCGAATCCCGTTTAACTCTTGTCTGTAACTTCATGCTTCATTCATACATGTTTTTATTTCCTCCTTTTTTCAGAAGAACACAATAAATTTAAGACATATATTATAAAAAGATAAATATCAATGTTGATTACATACATGGACAAAAAAACATTGGGTTCATTATTAAGTACACGTGAAACATAAGCACATGTTGATATTTGTTCGGGCACATGTCGCACCTAGTCTGACGAAAAAGAACATGTATAATATGTCTACACAGAAATGGATTACCATACAATATACGCGCACAAACACTCAAGCACACACTCAAGCACACACTCAACGGCACACCAGCATAAACACACGCATTCAAATCTGTTCGCTCTTGCACGCAAAAGCATTCAATGAAAGCGAAAGAAGCAAGTAAAAAAACGAAAAGAGATATGAAAAAAATATACATTAACATAGAAAGTATTTGCTATGTAGGTAAATGCAAAACTAACTTAAATAGCGTTCACTAACTCAGATCTTGTAAAGGAAAGATCTAGTAGTGACTTACTAATACAGTTTGTAAAATTTATTAAGTAAATACCATCGTGTACACAAACACTTAAATGTTCAAAATCACTTCAGTCAATAAATGTATAAATAACAACAAAATGTAAGTAATTACAAATGCATACACTGTCACAATAAATATATTTAAAGGCCATGCCTATGAAATCTTCATATTTTTTTTTCCAAGAAGAGATACAAGTAACAGATTTTAACACCCAGGAAAAGACTGACCAAATTTGGCGTTTCCATACTTAATAAAATAGCTAAATATAACACTACCAAAGGTAACATAAAGTTTGTTATACAAATTGTAGCGGCGTTCGCGCAATCTAAGACATTCTATAATTGCGTACTCAGCAATTAATTTACTGGACATAAATCCTGTCTTCTTCAAAGTGCACAATTTGATGCTAAACATTACAAAACAAGAAAACTACTGAAAAAACACAGTCAAATAAATATGGCATTCATGATATCCCTTGTGAGTTGTCTCCGTATCTAATATCTATCAATAAATATGTTTATTAAATTAAGATATAAACTTTATAAAAGAAAAAATAATTGTTTTAGTATTTTTTTTAAAATTAAAATATATGTAAATAGGCAGCTCATTTTATATTTATTAATAAACTAAATTTTATTTACAACTATTAAACGTCGTTTCTTTGCTATTACTGATTAAACGTTATGCTCAAGTAAAAAAAGATTGACAAGAAGTCATGTATCTGTATTTAACTTCCAAATACAAAATATATTTAGTTTTGTTCCAAGGCGGTAACTGATGGTTTTTCTTTATGTGTGTTATGTCTCGTCTCTGTGTTTTGTCACATTTGCATTTACCTTGCTTGCCTTTGTCTACTAGTAGATAAAATTTAAATATAAATTTTGATAGGACCTTTTCTTATTTACCTATTAACGATGAAAATTTACTCGGCATGTGACCTAATAGAATTAAAAGACAATAACAGTTATTATGTATTTCAACAACAACAACAACAACAACAAGACCGAGGCATAATTTAATCAAAATTTAAAAGGACATTGTTAATGTTTGCCTCTCATTCGATAACTAAATGGGTGCTTAAATCTCATGCAGGAAGTTCCGAGCTCGAATGATGCTTTTATTTACGGGTTTTATGTTTTGCCGGCTGACCATTTTGCTCGTTAGATTTGTGTAAACATGCTTTTAATGTTTTTGCTTGTATTCCATTTGTTCATGTCGTATTTGGAATGTTACGGTAAAAACATGATCTCTTGTCTTTTTATGTAGAAAAAGAACTGAATATCATTATATTGCATTCCTAAAGAAGGGCGAAAACAAAGTTTTAATTCTTTAATGTTTTGTCATCATAATTTCGTGCACGTGTAACGCAAGAAACACGTGTACACAGTTAGACAACGTTACGCTAGCCTAAATACGGTGCAATATATTGCATTTATATATATATTTATCCCACCATCTCTGTAAATATCGGTTGATATAACCCGTGTGATAAAGATGAGCTTTATCAACCGATATTCGCGCACCTGTTCTAAGCCGGTCTACTTTTTTGACGAAACGATCTGGAATGTTTACTTGAACGAAACTCACTTATCGCATAATTATGCTTGTGATCACCCAAAAAATTGTCCATAATATAAAGATTGGTTAAATAGATGCCATTAAAAAGGGATAAGGGCGGTTTCGATCTCTGTCCTACAGCATTGAAAATGCAAGTAGCGGCGGCTTAACCGAATGAGCTAAACGGACAGTTTATCGCGAACTTCCGAAGTTTTATTTAACAATGATATAGAAAATTTATTAACAAAAAATATAAAAGTTATATTTATCAAAATGTACACATTTACAATTCAAAAACTTGCAAAAATCTTAAACAAAATTTAATACAGGCACATGTTAAAACTGTTTAGGGAATAGTAATAAAATCAATAAAAGTACGAATTTGTAGTCGGCAAAAATAACAATTGTCAGATTATGTCAGTCCATGCTGTTTTGATGTTATTTGGTGTGAATTGAAAGAATGTGATGATGAATCGTGTGAAAACCTAACCAGTGTTGTAGAAAAGGCTACGAGGATTTCGAGGCAAAATTTGGCTTTAATCCCAACATTTGAGAAGGAAATCTTGAATCAGCTGCCTATAATCTGAGGACAGACCCTGATGATCAAATGTCGTTACATGATGAACAATCAAATGGTTAAGATAGAGTTCAATCTTAAGTTGAACTAAATACAGCTGACTGCAAAGATCTGGATTAATGTTCTAACAAATCACAGTTTCTTGACTTAAACATGAACACCAGCACACCACCCTCTATCCCAACATTTCTCCAAATTTCGCAAGTCACCCTGTCTAAAAACACAACTATCTTTGCAATTTTAATGCGTTATATTTATTGTTCAGAATTTTTCAATGTCATCAACAATTAAAATACATGAGCAAACTGTTTGTTACATTCACAAACACACACAAACCTCGAATGCTATTCGCGGTTCTTAATGCCATGTGCGTAGCAACTTTAATGTTACACAACCTTGATATTACACACTACATACATAACTTTATGCTAGGATGTGATTTCTGTTGTTATTTTCTAACCATTATTTTTATTACCGTAATCAATAAAATTACAACCTTATAGTGCAAATAAAATAAAAATTACATGTTTATTGTTTTATTTTTAATTGTAAAATAGAACTATTTATTACAGCCGAAATACTCTATGCACGCGCATGAATTTCGTGAATTGCAATGAATCCTCAGATCATGTAGCGGAGGAGCAGAAGCAGTAGCGGTAAATTTAAATGTTTACCTTTTAATCCATTTGCAAAAACCGTTGATGATGGGATAAAAAGAATACCAGGTTCGTGTTGATATAGATAAATGTTATCATGCGAGGCTAAGAAAATCAGCAAGCACGAGGCTCTGTCGAGTTTATCTACATTTATCTATATCAACATTAACCTGGTATTCTCTCTCTCTCTCTCTCTCTCTCTCTCTCTCTCTCTCTCTCTCTCTCTCTCTCTTCTCTCTCTCTAATCGGTTATTAATTAGAGAGAATGCCCGTTTTCTCACAGATCTCCTTACTGTAAATATCGTTTTGTTATAATTAAAGTATTGCCATTTTGTTGTTGTTCTATAACTTTCAATAAGATTTATGCCGTAAGCTTACCTATAATTACATCATGGCTATTTTCAATTTAGTTGAAATAATGTACGTCCAAATTTTATTTAAATGTTTCCATCGTTTTGCATCGCCTTTAATGCTTTGCGTTAATAAGTTTCGTGTAAAAATGTTACATTCACGGACAGAGTGTATGTATTTTCTTAGTATTGTTGCGACTATCATCTGTATAATGCTTGTGACGCGATGTAGGGATTCTTTTTACAAGATTGTATAGTCCTATGTAGTTTAATTGTCGTCCCTAACAACAGTATATCAGTTATCTTGAGACGGAGTTGGAAACAGATATAGCGTTGCTTTCAAAATGTTTAACATGTCGTGAACAACTGGCATGATACTTCACCCAGTCACATTATTCTGACAGCCGACCGACCAGTCTTGGAACTATTCTTATATTTACTTTAGTGTTAGTGACGGTGCTATGCCACTACAAATTTAACGATTTTTTGGTATGTGACTCAGTTTTAAATTTATTAAAAATCGGAATGTGGCCTTATCTGTCTTCACACTGTCATCATATTTATGGGTTTGGAGAAGGAAATGGGGGTGGGGTCTAACCGTGTGCATTGGTATTGGGAAAGAGGATAGGATTCGAGCGTTACTGACAAATGGCAGTTCAGTAAGTTCCTGTGTATCAAGTGTGACTTATTGTTTTCCAACCTCTTCCCCTATGACATCTCTGTGTATTTTAAACTTATCAAGTGTGCAGCTGTGCTCTCACAGTGTGGGAAAACTAAAGTCCATGAGTTCAAGCCGACGCCTTAACAGTTTCTTACGCAGTGTGACGTTGACAATGTTGGCATTGATATGTCTCATTAAGATGACAGTGATGATTGCTTTATGACTGGTAATTTTTAACAACATTATTATGAATTTACATACATGTTTATGCTTATGTAGCAACTTAGACTAACATACATATGCAAGAAACTAATTGGTTTGCTTGCCAGTATAGTAATAAAGTGGTTCTATCACATAATCTAAGATATACCACAGTTTATGTTAAATAGAAATAGAAGAAATATTTTAAATAAAGTTTTCCGTGAAGTCTAATTTAAATATCGTCTTGAATAAGGGTCTTGCGCTGCTGAAGCTGACCTTTGGAAAACATTAAAATTTAAAGATTGTTACGTTAGGAGTGCTGGGTTGAACAGCTTTTAGCGTTGTTGTTTTATAAGTTAAAGCAACTGTCTTTACTGTCTTAAGGAAACAGCAGCACATTTAATTGTACATGTATATTTATCTACGAACAGAAAATATATTAAAAACATATAATGGATTTCTGTCCGAGAAATCTAATTTAATTGTTTGTTCAACAATAAATGATCAGCACTAAAATTCAACAATTGATACATTAAGAATGCCGAGATATGCAACTTTATGTTTCATATAAACACATTAACTGCCTAAAGAAAATAGAAACAAAATTAAATTAACATAGTTATCTTTAATTATAACAATCAAATTAACAACAAACGTTATCATCAAACAAAGAAATAAAGAGTTATGGCTTCATGTCCGTCGTCGTAAATTGTTCATGGTACCCAATATTCTGCAAGTTGACCCAACTCAACACAAGAGAAGTACTGACATCTCCCGTTAAGGATTCAACCTCCTCATACAGGTCTACATCCATTTCTGTAATGACATCGTCTTTGTTCATTTCGAGCTCGTCAAGACTCTCGTCACCGCTGCTGTCGGACATAAAGGCAGTGGTGTCCTCGGCGTCACTTACAGCAATGGTGGAAGCAGAAGAGTTAAACACATCAGCAACAACATCCTCGTCTTCGTCTACGTACCGACAGTGATCGAACAGATCCTGCACTGTGTCATCGTAGGCATATTCGGAATCCATCAGACGTTCTATAAACGCCCGGTTCATGCCCGTCCATCTGTCCCGGACGAAGGAGTTGTTGAGACCGGACCGGGATTGGCAGCCCGAGAATCCAGACTCGAGCCCAGATTCCGACATTATGGAAGTCTCGTATTCCGAGAGACCAGTCCGCTCCCGGATAGATGGAGATTGTGTGACCTGATTCGTGTCGTTTAGTAACACATTGGTGTTCTTGGTATTATCAACTCGAACCTTGGTGTTTGCTGTATTGTTTAGATACATTGATCAAGCTGTAGGTCTTGCTAGCTTCGCGTGTTAGCGAATTAATTTCTTTGTCCGATAGATCTTCAAACTATTTCCTTTCCCTAAATTTTCTTTCTGAATAAGAATAAATGACACAGTCCTATGAGCATTGCAACATATACCAAACTCCGAAAAGGCACAGAACAAAGGTATTTCACATGCAAGTCAGGCGAAAAGTAAGACCAAATTTGTGATGAGTCATTTAACGAAAAGAGCAAGCAATGATAAGAAAACTGATCGATTTGAATACGTGTTCAACCGCTGACGTTTTGTTTGACAAGTTTTGACGAAAGCATGACGTCATTTAAAAATAATTTCCACATAGTGTTTAGAAGAGAGATAGGTATTATTTCGATTAGAAAACCTACAGAAAACGTTAATATTAAATGAAATTATCTATTCGAATTAAGAAAAAAATGACCAGAGAAGAGTAAATGGTTGTAGCATCCTGTTCGCCGACTCACAATATTAATTCCACCAGCAGCCATTTTGTTTTAAACATATATCTGCTACTGAACAGTCTTAAAGTTACGACCAAAATCTTATGACCGTTTTGCTGATACTTCTTTTATAACACATAAAAGAAAAGTTGAAGAATAAACATCTAATTACCATGTAGACCTTTGTGAAGCGTAAACAGAGAAAACATATAGGGTTTAAAGAACTTGGTTTAAATACAGAGAAGGTGAAGCAGTTTGGTATAAGGCAATAAATGAATATTACAGTAAAATATCTATTGATCTACTAATCTCTCAATGCCCCACTGTACAGATGTAAAATGAACAAAATAATGTACATATGAATGATTTAACATTGTGTATGTAATGGGTTTTAAGGACAAATGTCGATCGTAGGGTTGATCGGAATGTATAAGCTATGAAGATGAAGCCAGTGCCAATATAAAGTGAATAACAGTACATGCGATCTCCCCGTGCATGTTATCTATGTTGTCATTTAATTAATCCTATAAGGATTGTAACGTGTATTTCTTTTGATGGACATTGGACTTTGGTTCCTCAATTCTATCTTCAGATGAACAGGATGCTACAGTAACAACTATCTATTCTTCTCTCGTCATGTTTTTTTCTTGATTCAAAAAGTTGGTTTCACTTATAGTCGGTCATTTTTGTTTAGTTTTTCTAATGGAAATAATACCCCTTTCTTTTCTAAACACTGTGGACATTATTTTTCAATGACGTTACTTCTTTCGTCATAACTTATTAAAGAAAACATCAGCGCTTGGACAGTTTTGTATTCAAATAGATCAGTTTTCTTTTCATTGCTTGCCTTTGAGAAATCCATCAGGGGGTGCGGAGTTAGAGCTCTGTAAGGCCGGTTTAGGTACCCCAGCCGGCCCATGTTTCCGGATGGCCGTTCCAGGGCGGTGACTGTCGGGTTTGCACTTTTAAAATCATAAAAATGTGTTCTTACTTTTCACTTGGCTTGCGCGTGGGGTGCCTTTGTCCTGTGCATTTCGGAGTTTGATACATGTTGCAATGCTCATAGGACTTTGTCATATATTCTTATTTGTGAGTTGGTATATTTCATTTGCTTATTATTTTGATAGATGTGTATATGTTTTTGTATTACATACATGTATTTCCATAATTTCATCATAATTCTCTTGAACGTGTATGTTTAGTTTATAAATAGCAATTATCCATGTTTTATATATATGTGTATAGTTTAGAGAAAATAAAAGAATTGCCTATCTGTCTTTTATATTTATTCATTGCAGTACAGTAATAGTATAGCATTCACCGACACCGTTGAATTTTAGCAACATAGTAATATTACAAGAAAAGTCGTTGATGTGAAGCATCAAAAACTTGGACAGTTAAACATGTTGAAGCAATATGGAAGAAAGTTTAGACATATTTGAAAAGTTATGGGTTTTATTTGATTGTTTTGAGTATTCTAATTATCGCCAGAAAACCAGAAAAAGTACGTATAGTGTTAAGTCCTGAGATCAAAGAATGATTTAAAACAAAACAAAAAGCAAATAACAACACCATTTAATGATTTAACAGCTGTTACACGTGTGTAAGAAAAAGAAGGTGGTAACATTATTACAATTTACTGTATCACTTAAGTGTACAGGCAGAAAATGTGCATGTGCAGCAGCCTGACATTACACAAAGCATAAAAGTTTAGATGGTATTTTTCTGGAACATAGCATGTTTTTCTCTTTCTCGCTATTTTATTTTTTGTTGTTGAAGTTGTTTTGTCTGGAAGATTTTTTGTAGGTAGGTTAAATATACAAAGAACCATGTTTATTATTTCATAAACTTAACATACTTTACACATTTAAAGTGAAATGGGTAAAAACAAACCGGGTTGAAGCAGTAAAAACAGAACGATCTGGTTATCCTTTATCCGGATGGAACTAATGTTGTAATAAAGCTATGTTAGTACGTACGTATGTACTACTGTGGTTTATAATTTAAACACAGAACCGACATTAAGAATATAAGTTAACGAAAGTTGCTAACAAGTAAGAGTTTGTATTCCGTTCAATAAGAATCAAAATGCTGCAATGTATCAAACTGACTAATTATGAAAAGCAAATTTTAATATCACCAAGATGGATACTGCTTTTTAGTAAATTTGTGGTAAGGAAGTAATAATTAGTCTGAACATATCCTGTCATAGTATTATGGAGTGCAATGACTGGACTGTGTCATTGTCATGGATTAATATTATGACAATCAGCGGCAAGGTCTATTAATTGTAATACATTAATATCAAGACAGCAACACTGTCCAAAGAGCCCTTATAGCAAGAAAAATTCTACTTAAGGTGTATATATATATATATATATATATATATATATATATATATATATATATATATATATATATATATATATATATATATATATATATATATACATATATATATATGTGTGTGTGTGTGTGTGTGTGTGTGTGTGTGTGTGTGTGTGTGTGTGTGTGTGTGTGTGTGTGTTTATAAGTATGCATATATTAACAGGAATCTCAAAACATTTTTTCTGAACCATCTGTAGAATTGTTGCAAAACTGATATTTTCACAGTCCATGAGATCATCAACATATGATAACATTCAAATACCTTTTAACAAACCAGTAGTTTGTGTGTTTTTTTCACCACCAAATGAAAAGAATTAAGTTGGCTGGATTAGATTTTTTTTATCTCAATAAGAATTAATAATTTAACAAATCGCAAGTTAATTAATCATGTTGGCACTGTCTATAACATTAAGAAAAACCTACAATTCTATATTTAAAGTCATATCCATGTCCATGTCATTTTTTTTGTTTTTAGCTAAAATCCAGCTGTCTGTTTAAAAAAAAAAGTTGTTTATATTCAAAATAATTTTGCTAACTGGGTTAATATAAAAATAAACGCTGAATGTATGAATGTCGTACATTGTAAGCTTCAGATCGTAAACACGCCAATGACAGTCAGCGGCTTGGTTCGATCATTGCAAGACATAAATACTTTGACGGCGACAAATCCAGTCATGGCTATACACAAATACTATGACGGCGACACAGTCCAATCATTGCTATACACTAAATATTTTGACAGCAACACAGTCCTGTTATTGCAATACATAAATACTTTGACAGCGACACAGTCCAGTTATTGCAATATACTAAAAACTTTGACAGCGACACAGTCCAGTCATTGCAATACAAAACTACTATGATGCGAGACACAGTCCAGTCATTGCAATGCATAAATACTTTGGCCGCGACACAGTCTAGTCATTGCAATACATTGCTACTTTGATAGCGACACAGTCCAGTCACTACAATTTCATAAATACTATGATGCGCGACACAGTCCAGTCATTGCTATACAAAGTTTCCATGACGGCGACACAGTCCAGTCATTGCAATAAATTGATACTATGACTGCGACACAGTCCAGTCATTGCAATACATTAATACTTTGACGGCAACACAGTCCAGTCATTGCAATACATTAATACTTTGACGGCCACACAGTCCAGTCATTGCTATACAGTGATACTTTGACGGCCACACAGTCCAGTCATTGCTATACATTAATACTTTGACGGCCACACAGTCCAGTCATTGCAATACATTAATACTTTGACAGCAACACAGTCCATTCATTGCAATACATTAATACTTTGACGGCCACACAGTCCAGTCATTGCTATACAGTGATACTTTGACGGCCACACAGTCCAGTCATTGCTATACATTAATACTATGATGGCGACACAGTCCAGTCATTGCTACACATTAATACTATGATGGCCACACAGTCCAGTCATTGCTATACAGTGATACTTTGACGGCCACACAGTCCAGTCATTGCAATACATTAAATAATTTGACAGCGACACAGTCCAGTCATTGCAATACATAAATACTTTGACAGCGACACAGTCCATTCATTGCAATACATTAATACTATGACGGCGACACAGTCCAGTCATTGCAATACATAAATACTATGACGGCGACACAGTCCAGTCATTGCTATACATTAATACTATGAGAGTCGGTAATAAATCTATGCATTGCAATATATTTATGACATGACAGTCAGCGACACACTTCAGTCATTGCACTACATTAACACAATGACAGTCTTCAACATAGTTTAGGCATACCAATACTATACTATAGGAGTCAGTTACACAGCTCAGCATTTGCTTATGGAACGCACATAAAATCCAATGAGGAATGTGCCGTTAACTTACTTTCCATGTTTTGTGTGTGCAAATGCTATTGTTGTCATTTACATGTACTATTAAAAGTTATCATTGTTATATTTGTTGTATAATTGGTATAATTCTATGCTTACTAACTTAACATTTTAAAACCACAAACAATAATGTAAAAAAAGCAACCGGAACCTTTTATCATTTTAAAGCATCTTCTTGACACATGCGTCAATTGTGCATCGAAAGTATGAATACCATTTGTTTCATTAATTTCCCGGTCAGTATTCTTACTCGTAATAGTATCTATTCATTGTTGTAACATGGAATAAACTACACAGCGATGATTGTCTCTGGTATGCCATGTCTGGATAATTCATACGGAAATACGATCATGAATAAATCAAGTTTTTCCATAACAATCATTGGTTTCCTCGGATGTGTGCAGTTGTCAGGTATTTTATTATTTATTTCTACTTAAAGCTGCGTCCACATATTCAGATAAGATCAGCTGTTAAATTCCAGACTGCTTCGGGATCATTGACAAGTCTTCTTGGCCAGCCTTAACCAGCACTGGCGTTTCAAAAATAATCGACTGTCACTCGGCATTTTGGTAAACTCTTCTGTGAGACTTGGAAAAATAATTCTTCACGTTTGCATGCCGGCCATATTATGACATGCTGAATTGTCGTTGATCATGTCTCCGCCGACTTATGTTATCAGCGCGCTGCAAAGCGCAGTTTGGGGCGGTGTAAGTTAATCTCTATAAGTCATTTAACGTATGTAAATAGTAGTTACTATAAATAGTTTTGTGGTGAATCAAATACACAACGCATTAGACAGATGGCAAGTCAAAAGATGCTAACACAGTCACTAACATTAAATAACAGAAACTATATATATTATAGTAAACATACACGAATTTATATGTATATGAATATATATGTTGCACTTTAACTGAACTTAGATCTTAAATAAATGCTCATAATTTCTATCGCATGCTGCCAAAATAAACTTTGTTCAAAACTAACTCCCAGTTATTTATTTAGTCAACAATGCACCCTGTCGTCTGAACATAAAGCCCAAGGGCACTATTCCTTTCCGAAAGTGTGCGGTAACTTTAGATCATAGACCTATGTTTAGTTTTAGACCAAGATCCTATGAGCTAACGGCATCTGAACTTCAATAGGGGGGGGGGCATAGATAATACCAATATCCTTTGCCATAACCTGGCAAAGAGCTGCAGAAGGCAGTGTGACCCACGCAGGATATCGCAAACATCTATTCCGGTCTAGTAGATAATGCATAATCAGTTGAACACAAGTTCAAATAAGATTTT
Organism: Sinonovacula constricta; assembly: GCA_007844125.1. NCBI lineage: Eukaryota > Metazoa > Mollusca > Bivalvia > Cardiida > Solecurtidae > Sinonovacula > Sinonovacula constricta. The sequence continues at coordinate 6,779,925 of CM017560.1, forward strand.
TATCCCTCCATTCATGCGCATCTTTCCTCTAGTAACTGAAGAATATTTCTACTCGGAGTTGTTCATTCATATACCACGACGTGTCCAGTCTCCTTTGTCATACCTATTTGTTTCTGTAGTCGCACTTTTCCCATGCACGAAGACTGGCCGCGAGTAGTAAAGGTCATGCAGGGTCAATCCTTCGGACATCCGAATTTCAGCTTTCTCATAACTCTGAACTCTGTCTCAAGCGACACCACACTAGATAAAGTAGCTCGTTAGTCCAAATCAAAAGTAAACTTCCGACGACAAGGGCAGGCTCAATGACGCCGATCACCTCCTAACACTTACTCACTCCTCACACTAACTTACGACACCGGCTCACTCTTGATCGTCAGCTCACTCCTGATCTTCGGTGCACTTGCCCAGGTTCCCCTCACCCCTGTCACGGCTCTGTTTGACTATCCCTGAACTGTCCAGACGGCGCCTTAGAGTCCTCGTCATCTCAGACCCCAGGCTCCCGACGGATTCGTTTAAGTCTTAGCATAATTGAACACCAAAAATACTTAACAACCATTAAATAACCTAATCAACCTTCATTAAAATGTTGTTAAAGGAAATAAATTAAATGAAAATACTCGGAAAAAAAGCCAACCAATTAAAATTCCCAATTAACACGCATATCGTTTGTATCGATTGAAAAAAATATGAAAAAAATAAGCGATATATTAGCAATTTAATACAACTTTTAAATAATAAATTTACAAGAATTCTTAAGCCCACATTATTTTTGCTTGCAATCCTGAGAATGCTGGACTGAAAAGAAAGTATCTAAGGTGGTGGATACATAGACTGGGTAGTTGGTTTGTTATAAATATACCGGTGTTCTTACCAACTATGCCCCGACAAAAATTGTACTGCATCTATTCAGCCATCTTTAAATGCCATTCAATGGTACCATTACTTATTTAACTTCTTGTAAACATTGTCTATTGTACGCTGGACAAAATCTATTTCAGTGATTTGGCAGAGTTAAACAGAATCGCTCCCATAAATTTTCATAGGCGGACAAGATTTCTGCCGTTAATTTCCCAAAGCGGATATAATTTTGTCCTTTTGTATTTGTCCGGGAGGGATATTGTCCTACATGTATATTACAATGTTTAATAAATTGTGTTAGTTCTAATTTTGCAATTGTCTAAAGAAATCATGTTAACCCTGTCTTATTAACATGTAATGCTGCTTATACCCATAAACTACTGCAATATTATTTATGTTTTAACAAAAGTTTATGCATTGTGTGTTATGAACATAATGAATTAACTAGATTGCACTCATAATAACTTACGACTGTATACCTTTAAAGTACAAAGTATTGTCCAAAACTGTTTTATTTTAATATATCAATAGCAAACACTGAACATTACAGTGTCTTCGGCCCTTTGATTTATAATTTTTGCCAATGGTTCCAGATTATCTCCATTTAACGTGCAAAGTCCCACGAATTTATCAATCACAAGCGCATATTGTTGGTCCATGTCAGCCAGCTACTGTAAGGAGTCATCATTTGCACTTTTATGCTTCCGATTCCTTAGCAATACACATAGTTTCCTCTCGGAGCAGTAACGAGTAGAAAAAATTAATAAATAATTTGTGTTATTGGCGAGCGCGTCGCGTACATATGGAATGCTCTCTAAAACTTGCACGTGGGGAAAATTTGTTTTGCGGGTTTTCATAACTCGATACAATACGGGTCCTTATTCGGTAAACGGCGTCCTATTTTATTTATTTATTTTTATCGTTATTTTTGTGTTTCTGTAACTTCAAAATAAACAATAAGATACTGAGAAAGACAAAATGTACTATGCTCAAGAAAAATATTATCTTAACAATAAATATTTGTGTAATGTCAGGCTGCTGCACATGTGCTTGTACACTTTAGATATATAGTTGATATAATCATCTTGGAAAACCTAATATATGTTGCCGAGTTTTACTTTTTATTTTGATTTAAACTAATCCATAGTCTCAGGAAAATACGTTATACATAACTTTTTCTCAAGAGTTATAGTATACTAAAAACTTTTAAGTAAAAACATTACTTTTCAAATATGTCTGTATACCTCTTCCACTCAACAACTTTTCTTGTTGTACAATATAGCATGCCATGTTATAAGCGTATGGTTTGTATCGGTGTGTTTTGTTCTATCTCTGTCGAGGCTTTTGATCTGTTTCTATTCCAGTAAATGGTTTTAATGTCACCTTAAACCAGACGTCCTATGACGATGTACAATTGACCTGCACCGTCCCAGATAAGTCGGGCGTGATAGGTTTTCAGTGGAGATTGAACGGCACACTTGTGGCCTCCTTCCGGTCCGACACCTGCGTCCCGGTGGGCGCAGCCATCTTCCACAAAATGATACCAACATGCGAAAGCGTCAACAGAATGACATTGACCCTTGTGGAATCAAGTATCATGCAGTACAGTCAGAACTGGAGCTGCCAGGTAATCCAGAACAAGACCCAAAATGGCGAATATTCCAGTTCGATTGTCCAGTTGAAAGGTTAGTAGGTGCCATTTAAGCAGTCTGAACCAACAATGTATATTATTTATCCAATGAGAGAGGAAGGGAGCTTTTATAATTATGTTTAGGTTTAGGTATGACGTATAATAGCACAAGCGCAATTTGGAAAGATGAGCAGATTGATGTTCAAATTAAAAAAATAGCTTGAAACCCCTTCATTTCATATAAGGGTATTGGGTTAAAGGTATTTTAAAAGACAAATTATTCATGGTAGGTGGCCGTGGCCGAGCGGTTGGAGCCGCCGACTTGCAACTCATCGATTGGGTATAAATCCCTTCCGTGGCCAGAGCTTTCATGTGAGTCTTTCTACTGACTTGAAGTGCGCCGTTGGGTGGACCCAGACATATTTCTGCGGTCTTCCTACACAGATACCTGGGCGCCGCCAGTATGAGATTTAACAACAAGTAAACAAGCAAAATAAAATATTAACCTTTAACTGTTTAAGTGATAATATTCCAATCTTACGATACTTAAATGTACGATAGAATAGAACAATATTTAGAATAAAGTTGAATTCATAGTTATATGCTACCTTTTCATTAATCATTTATATCTGCTAAATAACGATTATGTCAAACTATGAAAACTATATTTATTAAATGAAAGCATTTATTGAAACATGTTTACAATGGAAGTCAATGAGTACCCGGATACGCAAATATAATATTTTGACATTTAAACAAGGATACATGCTCTCGAATGTTCATTGATTTGAATTACTTTACTGAATTATGTTTTGTTTTTAAGCTTTTCTCACCAATAGGCCAATGAGCCTTTACACTTGCTATTGAATTTCTTTTAAACGAAAGAAATATGGAAGCGAATAGAAATAGCACTACAAAATAAACAAACAAAAAAAACAAAAATAAAAAAATACGTATTATTGCAGTTAGTCCAAGAGTTGCGTCGAAAGCTAGCACAGAGCGGACATTCAGCATTCGTGAGAATGAAAGCATCGACCTTAAGATTGAGGTTTTGTCCAACCCCGAGCCGGCATTCACGTGGACAAAGCAAACTGACAAACAGGACTGGGAGTCCTTTAAGTGCATGCCACATATTAGAGTTGAAAGTGATGGGCTGCAGTCAACATTGAAAATCTTCAGAGCTCAGTCAACGGATGAGGGGACGTACAAGGTACATGTAGATAACGCTGTCGGTGAGGCATTAGTTGAAGAGTTTCAACTCTTCGTAACAGATAGACTGCCAGGAGACGCAAATGGTAAGGTTTTTTTTTTTTATATTGATGTCGTTATCAAAAAGACAAATTCCAAAAGTCGGATATGTTCAGTAATGCTTCTTTCTTGTTTGTTGTTTATTTAAATTCTGTGTTGTCTTCCTTTTCTTGCACTGTTAATATATTGGTTACTTACGCCTGATTATTCAAACCAACGGATTTTTGTAGCATGACCCAATTATAGCCAGTAAACATGACAACGGACTTACTCGTCGCGGACTACTGTACGCTTTGAATAAAACAAAAAAACTTCACGAAATTATAGAATATAAATCTAATATCAAACAATATCAAAATTAATTTGATAAATGTACTACCCGATTACCAGTCAGCTGTCACTTTTGCCAGTTTTAGCCAACTACGTAATATATTTCATGATTATCCAAGACAATGTATATTCCCGATGTTTATTTTTCGTATTGATCGATACTTGTAATTGTATATGCATGTAATGAGGAATATCATAATACTAATGTGATAATATTTTTTTGTGTTTAATGTCTTCATTTCTATATGATTTATAGGCCCATCGCGGTGGGCAATGTGCATTATTTACCTAATTGTTCATAAACTTTTTATATATTAAAACTGTAAATGTTGCACAAACCACAATAAATCTACCTATCTATATTGGTCTACCACTTGCATATGACTCGGGTATGACGAGAGCTATATCTGGGATTGAACTTGAGACCTTTCAGACTACATGTTACTTATACTTTTGGCTGTCATGCCGTAAACATAAGGCTTATGTTTGGTTGCAGAACCGGATGTACCAATGCTGACACCGACTACTATCAGCCTTGGCGCTGCTGTCATCATTCTGATCGTACTTGTCGTCGTTATTGTCACGTATCGACGTTGCCGGAAAAAATGCGAGACTCCAGCTCACACGTACGGTACGTTAGTCCAAACATTCTTCCCATAAAAGTAGTTAGTCTCTGCTAGTTTAAACATATTTGCTTTTGGTCGAATGGACAGGTTATTATTTAATCTGAAAGAAGTGTATACTTATTAGGTAGTACACGGTATCACGTGGTATTTACTTAGGTAGAACACGGCCTCACTTAGTATTTACCTGGGTAGGACACGGTCTCACGTGGTATCTATCTAGGCAAAACACGGTCTTGCTTGGTATCCATCTGGGTAGAACACTCTCTCACGTGGTATCTTATGGGCAGAACAGCGTGGTATCTAACTGGGTAGATCACGGTCTTACATGGTATCTATCTGGGTCGAACACGGCCTCACGTTGTATTTACCTGGGTCGAATACGGTCTCACGTTGTATCTACCTGGGTCAAACACGGTCTCGTGTGGTATCTACGCGGGTCGAACACGCTATCACATGGTATATACCTGGGGGAAACACTGTCTCGTTTGGTATTTATTTAGGTCGGACACGCTCTCACGCGGTATCTACCTTGGTATAACACAATCTCACGTGGTACCTACCTTGGTAGAACGCTGTCTCACGTGGTATCTACCTAGGTAGAACACCAGGGTTTCTTCCTGGGCAGAACACGGTCTCACATGGTATCTACCTGGATCGAACACACTCTCACTTGGTATGTGTCTTGGTAGAACACGGTCTTACATGGTATCTACATGGGTAGAAAACGGTATAGAGGGTAATTATTAGGCTGTACCTTGACCACACGAGTAATCGGCTTCTGTTAACAATTAATAATTAAAAAATAACATTTTAGAGGAAATTCGACAGACAAAGCACCTCCGTTAAAACGTTTAAGGAAGTCATCTTATTGTTTAAAAATAATGAACACTTTGTTGACATCATTGTTTAGATTGTGTTTTGATAAAGTGTGTATACTTTTAGTGCGTTTCTTCCTCTTGTACTTTGCTGTCTTCCGTTTAGTTTTTTACTTTTTTAATCATATACTGTTTAAAATCACTAACGTATATTTGACAAGAATTTTAATCCATTTCAGATGGGAGCTTTGAGCGTAGGATTCCCAGGTAAATTTCGTTTGAATTCAAATAGGCAGGTTATGTGCGTGTGCGTGTGCGCGTGTGTGTTTATTTTACGCACGTGTTGTTGTAATTTGAGTAAGTTGGAAGGATTTTGCCTGAGGTGGGGGTGCGTGAATTTTTCAAAATGATATATATGCGGAGGAAGCAAGTTTCTAGCAAGGAGCTGAACTAATTCCATTGAAAAGAGTTTTGTTTAAGTTGAAATCATTGGCACTTTCCACCGATTTTACGGAAAACTCGTAGAAATGACAGAGTTGTTCCAAGTGAATTTTGTTATGTCGCGGCCAAGGTATGAACCAGGAGTCTCTCCTGCAGGGAGCCGACGCTCTACCGATACCAGATTTGTCTTGGTTTAAGCGGATTAAAACATGGAGTCAAAGAGGGGCGGATCGACTGAGTAAGATACAGTCAACTCTCGTTATCTCAAAATCGGTTATTCAAATTTCCGGTTATGTCAAACTGTTTTCTACGGTCCCGTTTTTTCCCCTATAGTTTCTATATAGTTCGACTCCGCTTAACTCAAATTCGGATGTGTCATATTATCGGATATATCAAACTAAATTCTTTGTCCCCACACGTATAAAACTGTTGAAATCAGTTGGTCTATCTCAAACTTCAAATTGCTATAAGATGCAAAACGGCAACAATAGTGATTTTCACACCTGCCGTGAAACTCGTGAAGATTTGAGCGCGACTTTTATCGCCAATTATCGGCAATCAGGAAGTCATGTAATTTAGAGAAGAGGTTAATCGGTTATTATTTAATTAGCTGATTTAATGAACAACAATTTCGTTAATCAATTAACGGTGATTAAAGTGTTTCAGTTTGTACTTGTTGTTGTAACAGTTTTTGAGAACTTGTTGACACGGCCTTCTTAACTTGTCAATAAAATGAGACGTCGCGTTAGTGATTTTATCATTCTTCCACGACCTACCCACAAAACACGTACTGATTATTGAATAAAAAATTAGATTGGTTATGGCAACAGAGCCAAAATTAGGTCATGTACTTACGACGACGCAACAACCTACAATAAAAAGAAGTATATTAAATTACATTGTAAAAAATCTAATAACACTTAAAACATGCAAAACCACACAAACTTGCAGAAACTTAGTTTACAGTGACAGATATAACAAGGAATTTCAGTCATTACCATTCATCGTGTAGCAGGTAAGATTTTTAAGATTTACACAAACTATCCTTAAATTCGGATGACTCAAACTTCGGATATCTCAAACTATTTTCTACGGTCCCTTGAAATTTGATATAACGAGAGTTGACTGTATATGCAAGTAGGAGACCGACAGAAATTAAAAAATATAAAGAAAATAAGATGGTATCAATTTAGGTAATATTCGTTGTATAGTATAATTATATTTATCCCTTTAAGGCTCCCGGGAACGTGGTTTCTAGGCGGCGCTGATGCAGTTACCTATGCTGCAAGTGGTCAGTAGAAGCGAAATCACGACATTGAGACAGACTACACCTTCTCTCTTATATTCTTTCATTATAACAACGTTATTTCTTTATAATGTTGTCAACAACGATTTTACTGGTATCTACTGGTAATAACCAGAATTGTATGTTCTATTGTTTGTCACGACTGCACTTACTGACATGTATTCTACTATTGTTGTCACATCTGCACAATCAGATATGTATGCTTCTATTTCTTGACCATCTACAATGATAGATATGAATGCTGCTTTTGTTTGCCACGTCGGCACTTACAGACATGTATGTTAATGCTTTACCTTGCCATTTTATTTTCTTACAATTCTGTCAGTACTTACACTAACAATGAAGACGATATTTTTCTTCTTATTCACTTCAGTTTGCTATGAAGCTATTTATAAAATGTCGATTTACGAGTAACATTTTAGTTAAATCGTTTTAATATTTTAATACGAGATATAACAGAATCCAACAAAACAAATCTGAAAAAAAAAAGATTTTGGATGTCAATATTATTTTCGAAAGATATTTTCCTTTTTTGTTTTGCTGTCTCCCTAACTCGTATGTTTGTACTTTTGAAATCAGTATGTCACTTGAAAATTGATATCTTTACTATCTGACTTAGAATATAATAATTGTTCTTACTTTGCATTTCAGCCTCATCAGAAGATCAGAGGTAAATAAATTATAGACCTATAAAATACTAACAGTTAACCTTATGGTAATCGTTTATTAACTATACTATCTGTGGCTTATTGACATTATACAGAATGATAAAGCTACAATCGTACTTATACTATGTATGGTTTATTGACAGGATATAGCATGATAACGCTACAGTCGTACTTATACTATGTATGGTTTATTGATATGACATAGAATGATAAGGCAACAATCGTACTTATACTATCTATGGTTTATTGACAGGATATAGAATGATAAGGCTACAGTCGTACTTATACTATGTATGGTTTATTGACAGGATATAGAATGCTAAGGCAACAATCGTACTTATACTATCTATGGTTTATTGACAGTATATAGATTGATAAAGCTACAATCGTACTTATACTATCTATGGTTTATTGACAGGATATAGAATGATAAGGCTACAATTGTACTTACACTATCTATGGTTTATTGACAGGATATAGAATGATAAAGCTACAATCGTACTTATACCATCTATGGTTTATTGACAGGATATGGAATGATAAAGCAACAATCGTACTTATACTATCTATGCTTTATTGACAGGATATAGAATGATAAGGCAACACTCGTACTTATACCATCTATGGTTTATTGACAGTATATAGAATGATAAGGCTACAATCGTACTTATACTATCTATGGTTTATTGACAGGATATAGAATGATAAAGCTACAGTCGTAATTATACTATCTATGGTTTATTGACAGGATATAGAACGTTATGGCTGCAATCGTACTTATACTATCTATGGTTTATTGACAGGATATAAAACGTTATGGCTGCAATCGTACTTATACTATCTATTTTTATTGACAGGATATAGAATGATAGAGCTACAATTAAACTATATTTGATTTATTGGCAATATATGGAATGATAAGGCTGCAATCTTACTTATACTATCTATGGTTTATTGACAGGATATACATTGATAAGGCTACACTCGTTTTTATACTATCTCTAGTTTATTGACAGTACATTGTATGTTGAATGATTAGACTTATGCTTTGTATGTTAAATGGAACTAATTTGAACTGATTTGTCCGATAAATGAATCTAGAAACTTGTCATTGTTTTACTTGAATATAATATGCTATGGCTTTGTTGTATTCTTCGATAAATGTATTGAATTAGCTTGTAGTTATGATTTGTTTCAACAATCTTTCCAAATCAAAGCTTTAAACAAATTTGTGTACGCTTTTGAAAAATTCCCCATTGGTATGACAATCACAATGCACAGTGGTCTGTACAGTTTTATTTAATACTACTTGAATACATGTTTAATTGATTTAGGCTTTGTCTTAATCACACAATAAACTTGTAATCATGTCGGTGGCACTATAGTTAGCTCATGCTTAGTATCAACTCATTAGGGTTTTGCAAATAGTGAAGATCCAGGTCACCCCATCTTCGGAGTGTAGCTATCTGATCAAGATATACACTTATTTGCTTTTTAGATGCTTTTTTGATGGGTTATAACATATATTACGTGAGGTGGGTTGAAGCTCTAGTGGGAGTTGAACCTGCACCATGTTATTTTTATACAAATGGCAGCATCTAAAGACAGAAACTTTACGATCCACTGTAATGCCTCAAACACGGCTGACATAAACTTCTCTTGTGTTGTAGAAGCCAGTATGACGTGCCGGAGTTTGATGAGCCACAAAACGACGAACGACCGCGCAATTATGGATACTTGACAACCATGTCAAACTCGTAAAATGGATTCTATTTACAGTTTCGGCAAAACGGTCACTGAAACATAAGACCTAGAAATGTCTGTGGTAATATATATATATATATATATATATATATATATATATATATATATATATATATATATATATATATATATATATATATATATATATATATATTACCGCCAACCTGGTCACATCACATGGCATTATAGGTAAATGCTCTTTATTGTATGTAGAAACAGCCGAGGATTTCCAAGTTTTATTAACCATTCGGTTATAGTGTTCCAAAGCTGCATTGTTATTTTATCTTTTTAAAAGCAAAGCATGTGTTTAACCATAATGAATAATGAATTAAAATGTGCGTTTGGTGTTCTTCAGCAGAGAATGATGTTTGAACTGCACATGCGGTTATGTGTATATTTTTGTCACAAACGAAGATTCTAACTGGCTTTATAATAATGCAATAATTAAAATAATTAAATTACATTTGATTTTATGATAAGTATGATTGTATGTGGCATGTATGTGCGCAAATCTGTTACCATGTCGCTTTGATTCCGTGTGTAGTCGGACTGTCTCAGGTTACTCTTTCATGCACAAACTTCCCTCGATGAATCTCGGAGAATGTGTAAAATAAAAAAAGAATTGTGTCCTCGCCAAACAAAAGAGTTCGTGGTGCTGTTTGATTGGTATATGTTTACCGGTACTTTCTTGGAAAGAGGCCGGTGGCTATTCGTCCCGTTAGCGAAAGTAGACACACAAAAATGAATTCAAACTGTTAATATAGGGACGTAGGTTGACAAATGACATCGTGTTATCTCCCTTGTGGGTAGGTATATAGTTATTGTTGACAAAATGTGATTTTTTCATTTTTATAATTATTGAGAACGTTTCAGACATCAACATGTACATACAAGTTTATTTTGTTGAATGGGATCAGAATATGTCAACATGACTTGGAAATAGTTGATAGTTACGAAATATTAAAAATAAATTGAGAATAGTTCTTAATTAAGTTATTATAGTTTGCTAGTTGGCTTCCAGTGGGTATCGGCTTTGAGTATAAATGGAGATAGAATCTTAACCACTAGACAATTGTCTAAATGTACAAATCTACAAATGGACCTACATGTCTGTATGAATGCGTCTTTTCAATAAAATTATCTACATCGAATCCCGTCTGTCTGTAACTTTGTGCTTCATTCATACATATCCTTATTTCCTCCTTTTTTTCAGAACAGTACAATATATTTAACACATATTATAAAAAGATACATATCAATGGTGGATTATAAACATGGACAAAAACATTTGATACATTATTAAGTACAGGAGCAACATAAGCACATGTTGCTTATTGATCGGGCACATGCTGCTCCTAATCTGACAAAAAAGAACATGTATAATATGTCTACACAGGAAAGGATGACCATACAACATAAGCGCACAAACACTCAAGCACACACTTGTAAACACGCGCACTCAAGGGCGCTCGCTCCTGCACTCAAAAGAATTCATTGAAAGCGAAAGAAGGAAGTAAAAGTAGGAAAAGAGAGATGAAAAATGTACACATATAACATGGAAAGTATTTGTAGGTAAATGCAAAACTAATTTAAATAGCGTTCACTGACTCAGATCTGGTAAAGGAAAGATCTAGTAGTGATTTACTCATACAGTTAGCAAAATTTAAACACTTAAATGTTCAAAATCACTTTAGTCAATACATGTACAAATAAGAACAAAATGTAAGTAATTACAAATGCATACGCTGCAACAATAAATAAATGTACTAAAAAACAATGTCTACGAAATCATCATATTTTTCTCCAAGAATAGAAACAAGTAACGGATTTTTAACACCCAGGAAAAGACTGACCTAAATTTGGTGTTTTCATGCTTAAAAAGAAGCTAAATATAACATTACTAACGGTTACATAAAGTTTGTTACACAAATTGTAGCGGCGTTCGCGCAATCTAAGACATTCTATAATTGCGTACTCAGCAATTAATGTACTAGACATTAATCCTGTCCTATTCCAAGTGCACATTTTGATGCTGATCATTACAAAACAAGAAAAAAACCTTCATAAACACAGTCGAATAAATATGGCATTCATGATTAAAATATCCCTTGTGAGTTGGGCCCGTATCTAATATCTATCAATAAATATGTTAATTTAATTAAAGTATAAACTTTATAAAGGACAGAATGACTGTTTTAGTATTGTTTAACAATTAAAATACATGTAATAGGGCAGCTCATTGTATATATATTTTAAAAAAACTATATTTTATTAACAACTTATTCACGCCGTTTCTTTGATATGACTGATTAAACGTTATGCTCAAGTAAAAAAAAAAAGATTGACAAGAAGCCATGTATCTGTTTCTTTTCACTTCCAAATACGCAGTCGATATTTAGTTTTGTTTTAACGATGAAAATCTACTCGGCATGTGACCAAATAGAAGTAAAAGACAATGACAGTTATTATGTATTTCAACAACAACAACTACAAAACCGAGGCACAATTTAAGCAAAATTTAAAAGGACCATATTAATGTGTGCATCTAGCTCGATAACCAAATGGGCGCTTAAGTATCCTGCAGGATGTCCCGAGTTCGAATGCTGCTTTTATTTACGTTTTTTTTGTCTTGACGGCTGACCATTTTGATCGTTAGATTTTTGTAAACATGCTTTTACTGTTTTTGCTTATATTCCATTTGTTCGTGTTTGTAATGTAACGGTTACAGCAGGATTACTTGTCTCTTAAGTTATGTACAAGTAGAACTGATAAGCATTATAATGCATTCCTCCAGAAGGGCGAAAAGGAAGTTTTAATTCTTTCATGTTTTGTCTTCATAATTATCATAATTATCAGCATTTGTAAGGATTAGATTAATTTCGTGCACGTGTAATGCAAGAAACACGTGTACACAATTAGACAACGTTACTTTAGCCTAAATACGTTGCAATATTTAAATTTATAATCGGTTGTTTATTTTTGGTGTGTGCCCCTTTTCTCACATAGTTTCTTACAGTAAAAATCGTTTTGTTAAAACTAAAGTATTGCGATTTTTTATCTGTTGTTTTTTTTACTTTTTAGTTGTCTTATTACTACTGGAATACATAACTTTCAATGAGATTTATGAAGTAAACTTACCTATGCCGTAAACTTACTTATAGAGCATCAATTTCAAATTAGTTGCAATAATGTACGCCTAAATTTTATTATAATATTTCCATCGTTTTTAATCGCCTTTGATGCTTTGCGTTAATAAGTTTCGTGTAAAAATGTTCTATTCACGGGCATAGTGTATGCATTTTATGTGTATAGTTGTATTTAGTGTATTGTTGTGACAATCATCTATAAAATGTTGGTGACGTTATGTAGGGATTCTTTTCACAAAAAGTTAAAAGGTATAGTCTGTTCTCCGTTCTTTTAAAAGTTTGATATTAAAGATTGTTTAATCCTATGTAGTTTGTTTGTCGTCCCAACAACAATATTTCAGTTATCTGGAGACGGAGTCAGAAACAGATATAGCGATGCTTTCACGGTGTTTAACATGTCAGGAACACCTGACATGTTACCACACCCAGTCACATTATCCTGACAGCCGACAGACCAGTCTTAGAATTATTCTTATATTTATTCTTATAGTGACGGAGCTATGTCACTACAATTCTAACAATTTTTGGAATGTTTCGACTCAGTTTTAAATTCATTAAATATCGGAATGTGGCCTTACCTGTCTTCACACTGTCATCACATTGATGGGTTTTGGGATTGAAATGGAAATGGGTGTGGGGTCTAGCCGTCTGGACACAGCCTCAAACTGAATTGGTATCAGGAAAGAGGATAGTCAGGCCTCAGACCACAGTTATTTTTACTATATGTTCTATATAGACATTGTGGACAATGGTCATGTTGGTAACTCTCCAATCAAATCAGAGTCACTTGCTGTCAGTAGTATCATCCAAGAGAAGAAATTCTAGCTGCAGAAAGTTGGGGGTCAAGCTGCTTCCGGTCCCATAATTTCCAGTCAAAGTACAACCATGCACCATTCGGCTGTAATCCGCCGGAACCACGTGAATTTGGCCATGTACACAATCACTGAAAATAGACAAATTGACATAAAGTCTTCATCAATGCTTTCATTTACCAGCTTATTAAGGTCCACTCTGTTGAAAAATGTCCATGTTGCCATCTCTTTCATTCATCAACTTATTTATATCAGACTTTAAACACATGCACTATTTACTATGTAAACACTTCCTTATTGTGGTCAACCAAGGGCAAATAACTGTAGTCTGATTCCTATTTAGCCAGTATTTTTTATTCAAATTTGGTAAAACTTTGCATACATTATCCCAAACATATATGTAGAAGACCTGGAAAGTTTAAAGTCATTATCTTGTAAACTGATGACTTGAAAGAATATTATGTACCATAGGTCTATTTACCTTTGTCGCCATGTGTCGGCTCATTGAAGTAGAAATGCACCAAAACTAAAAATGCTGTAACTTTCTTAAAAGTAAAGATTTTTTAATCAAATAAAAAGATTTTTGCTGCTCTGTTCAATATTTACTTGAAACAAAATGTAATTCTCACATAGATGACCAAGTTGAATTTAAAAAAAAGTGGACTAAATATCATAAAAATTAGTCATATTACATAACATTGTAACTGAATTATATAATTTGTAAAGATTTCAGTTTTGTCAAATTCATTACTTTATAAAAGGCATACATTTAACCTTTAAAATGATGGGTTGCATTTTATCTTAAGTCATATGGTTTAAAAGATATGGCCACCAGACAGGACTGCCACTGTCCAGGAACACAGGTGGCTGGCTGGCCGCCTGGCTGCACAGTGGGGGGGGGGGGGGGGTGCTTAGTGAAGGTTCACTGCACATGCTTCTGCATCAAAAACATATGCCAGCATATGGGAGGTCTGTTTTTTCAGTTTAAAAGACTTCAAACAGATATCTGGATTCCCAAACTGAAAATTTTCAATATAAAAGGGGGCCCCAGTTCCTGATTTCATCACAAGAAGATTAATCACCTTCATGCTATTAACAACTGCTGTCCAAGTATGAGGGGCGATAGAAAGAAGAAGGCGTTCGGTTTCAAGAAGAGATGCTCACCTTGGAATAAAGGCTTGAAGTCTGACAGTCATTTCCATGTTGATGCTGAACCTAAGAGATCTGTCATCAGGCTGACTGAAGATGAATTTCCAGTGTCTACCAGACCTACTGCAGATGGAAGCGAGCTCTGCGGAGATGTCATGCTGCTGCGGCCAAGAACATCAAGAAGTCAACCTGGAGCAAAACAAGAAGAAAACAGTAACTGTCATGGCATGAGACTTGTTGACAAGCAAGAAATGGCGAGTTCAATAAATGTGGCACTTGAAAGTCATCGGCAGAAATCGACTGAATGCCATCAGCCTAATCTGATTGTGGCCGATGAAAGAAAGATGGGACTGTGCTGGAAGATGTCATTCAAGTGCAACAACTGCAGCTTTATTACACCATTATTGAAGCTATACAAGGAGGCAGAGTCATCTAAGAGGGGACCAAAGCCAGCAACAACAAATCTGAGTCTTGCTGTAGGACTACAAGATGCACCTATGGGGAACTCAAAATTCCGGTACATACTAGCAAGTATGGACATTCCACCGCCAGCTAAAAGTAGCATGCAGAAAACATCCAACACTGTGGGCAGTGCAATCAAAGAGCTGAATGATCGAGACATGTCAAAGAAGATTTGCCTGGTGAAGGATATCAGCAGAAAACGAGGGAATCCTGGGAACTCTATTAATATTGCTGTGGACGGGCGATACAATTCGAGTGTTATCTCGAGCCGGAAGAAGTCAGGCCAGAATGCATCACAGCCTATCGCAGTAGCCTGTGAGACAATGACAGAAAGGCAGTACATCTTGGCTGCAGCAGTGCAAAATAAGCTTTGCTGGACAGGTGCCTGGCTGCGGGGAAAAGGATACCATGTGGAATGCCCCGGCGGTCATGCAGGCTGTACAGCAAATACCTATCGACAGGCACCACTCTCAGAATATGAGCTCGGAAAATCTATTGGCCAGACACTAGCAGCTGGAAGTGCTCTTGTTCGGTATGTGACAACAGATGGCGACTCCAGATCAGCTGCCGGTGTGACTGAGGCCATGCGATTACTCGACCCTATGTGGAAAGTAGAACGCCAGGCAGACCCAATTCATCTCGGTCAGGCTCAGTTCCGGTACTGTTACAATGCTAACTTTAGTAACGGTATGTTCCCAGGCGCAAAGACCAGAGACCAAAGACAGGAGCAACAGAAGGGTCTCAGCCAGGACATTAAGGCTAGATGCAGCTGTATCCTGAAGGAAATGATAAAGAGACATGCTGGAGACATGACATTTATAAAAAACAGTTACCCCATGTTCTTGATGCCACAGTGAACTGTTATGCCGGGGACTGCTCCAAGTGCAGACGCTACTCATACGTATGTTCCGGTGGTGTAACAAACAACTGGTGGAACCGGTCTGTTTTCCTGGGCAGTTACAGGATCACATCTCTCAATCTAGACAAAAATGACAAGAAACTGTTAAATGACATTGTAAAAATGAGAATAGGTGTAAGTGCTATAGAAGAAGTTAAATCTGGTACCAGCACACAGAAATGTGAGGCAGTGAACCACGCCATCAGTGTCTCCCTGCCCAAAAACAATGACTTTTCTAGAAACATTCATGGACGGCTGAGCTCAACAATTCACAGGCTAAATAACGGTTTGGCGGACAGCTTGGTCGCGAAGCTGGATCGAGTAGGAGTGCGTCTTTCCAAGAAGACCTCACAATCCCTACACCAAATGCAACGGGAAGAGACGTACCAGAGACATTATTCAAAGAAACCTGACACCATTAAGCGCAAGCTACAATCGAAAGGTAGACAATTGCAGGAACATTTAAAATTCAAGAAAACCCACAGTGCACAGTCAGATTACAGAAGAGGCCAGCTAGACCCTAAACCAAGCACATCAAAGGGAGACAACAGTGACCATGCTTACTCACAACTCAACTGAGTTAACTCTCATTATAAACAGTGTTGATGTGTTAAATAAAATGTCAGTGACATCATAATATAACTCTACCTATCAAATTAGTTTTCTTAGCAGTGAGAGACAATATACATGTATTTAAGTGTGACTTCATGTGGGTTCTATATATATTTCAATACTATTTCAATTTGCATACATGCCCTTCAATTGAACTTGTTTTAATATGCTACCATTTCTGTGGCTGGCTGGTTTTGATTAAATAAATGTTACTATGAATTTATGCACTGTTTTTATTCTTTTTTACAATAGTAAAGCGTTTTCAGTACTGTTTAACAAGTTCTCATGGTCTATGGCTGTTGACGAGCAATTATTTCACGCTATGCACATGTGAACTAACTCACCGTACTGAAAATGCACTGCTATTGTTCATAATATAAATCAATTATAGTGCCAACATACTGACTAAAAATAAAATAAACAACAACAAAAAGACAATACAATAACTAGCACACACAATTTGTTCATTAAAAGACAAATACATCTTTATGAACCTTATTAAATTAATAAATAAATAAATAAAGTAAATAATAAAAAACCTTCTGTCGACATTTGTGACATCTCGAGATGTCTTTTGAACAAACCAAATACTAACCTTGCTTAAATAAACAGTCTGGATAGACTATGTGGCCTGAGCATGTGCCACGGTTTGTACATTTAAGCCTATCTGTGTTGACAGTATGAGGTTCGAGGCTGAGATATTCCGCGCGGACACAAAGTGCCACATGACACAGATGCGAAACTTCTAGACCTGGTTCTACACTCAATTTTTTATGGTGAACCAGGTAAAGAAGTTTGTGCACATGCATGGTGTGCCACTTTGAGTCAGGAAATTTAGCCTTTATTACCCCATATCCCACTGGCCCCTTTTTAACACAACCCTGCCAAATGGCAAAACCATGACTGTTGGGCAGAGACTTTTCAGTTATCTTTGTCATATATTTTTCAAAAAATGCCTCCATTATGATTTGAAAGTGACAGTGAGGCTTTGACCTACACAGGAAATGACCTCTTGGCTATTTTTAGATGTTATTTTATACTGAAAGTAGATGTTTTCATTTTTTTTTCAAAAATAGTATATATTATTATATAATATTATATAATATAATGTAATAACATCTTAAAGGTTGACATTTAATTATAAATTCTGATTTTTACATTCTTCATCTACCTTAGGGTCAAGTTTGAACAAAATTGTTCAAGAAATAAAAAAGTTATTACCATTCAAACACCATGAACCCCATTCAATGGATGCTCCTAATCAGGCCTCAGACCACAGTTATTTTTACTATATGTTCTATATAGACATTGTGGACAATGGTCATGTTGGTAACTCTCCAATCAAATCAGAGTCACTTGCTGTCAGTAGTATCATCCAAGAGAAGAAATTCTAGCTGCAGAAAGTTGGGGGTCAAGCTGCTTCCGGTCCCATAATTTCCAGTCAAAGTACAACCATGCACCATTCGGCTGTAATCCGCCGGAACCACGTGAATTTGGCCATGTACACAATCACTGAAAATAGACAAATTGACATAAAGTCTTCATCAATGCTTTCATTTACCAGCTTATTAAGGTCCACTCTGTTGAAAAATGTCCATGTTGCCATCTCTTTCATTCATCAACTTATTTATATCAGACTTTAAACACATGCACTATTTACTATGTAAACACTTCCTTATTGTGGTCAACCAAGGGCAAATAACTGTAGTCTGATTCCTATTTAGCCAGTATTTTTCATTCAAATTTGGTAAAACTTTGCATACATTATCCCAAACATATATGTAGAAGACCTGGAAAGTTTAAAGTCATTATCTTGTAAACTGATGACTTGAAAGAATATTATGTACCATAGGTCTATTTACCTTTGTCGCCATGTGTCGGCTCATTGAAGTAGAAATGCACCAAAACTAAAAATGCTGTTACTTTCTTAAAAGTAAAGATTTTTTAATCAAAAAAAAAAAGATTTTTGCTGCTCTGTTCAATATTTACTTGAAACAAAATGTAATTCTCACATAGATGACCAAGTTGAATTTAAAAAAAAGTGGACTAAATATCATAAAAATTAGTCATATTACATAACATTGTAACTGAATTATATAATTTTTAAAGATTTCAGTTCTGTCAAATTCATTACTTTATAAAAGGCATACATTTAACCTTTAAAATGATGGGTTGCATTTTATCTTAAGTCATATGGTTTAAAAGATATGGCCACCAGACAGGACTGCCACTGTCCAGGAACACAGGTGGCTGGCTGGCCGCCTGGCTGCACAGTGGGGGGGGGGGGGTGCTTAGTGCAGGTTCACTGCACATGCTTCTGCATCAAAAACATATGCCAGCATATGGGAGGTCTGTTTTTTCAGTTTAAAAGACTTCAAACAGATATCTGGATTCCCAAACTGAAAATTTTCAATATAAAAGGGGGCCCCAGTTCCTGATTTCATCACAAGAAGATTAATCACCTTCATGCTATTAACAACTGCTGTCCAAGTATGAGGGGCGATAGAAAGAAGAAGGCGTTCGGTTTCAAGAAGAGATGCTCACCTTGGAATAAAGGCTTGAAGTCTGACAGTCATTTCCATGTTGATGCTGAACCTAAGAGATCTGTCATCAGGCTGACTGAAGATGAATTTCCAGTGTCTACCAGACCTACTGCAGATGGAAGCGAGCTCTGCGGAGATGTCATGCTGCTGCGGCCAAGAACATCAAGAAGTCAACCTGGAGCAAAACAAGAAGAAAACAGTAACTGTCATGGCATGAGACTTGTTGACAAGCAAGAAATGGCGAGTTCAATAAATGTGGCACTTGAAAGTCATCGGCAGAAATCGACTGAATGCCATCAGCCTAATCTGATTGTGGCCGATGAAAGAAAGATGGGACTGTGCTGGAAGATGTCATTCAAGTGCAACAACTGCAGCTTTATTACACCATTATTGAAGTTATACAAGGAGGCAGAGTCATCTAAGAGGGGACCAAAGCCAGCAACAACAAATCTGAGTCTTGCTGTAGGACTACAAGATGCACCTATGGGGAACTCAAAATTCCGGTACATACTAGCAAGTATGGACATTCCACCGCCAGCTAAAAGTAGCATGCAGAAAACATCCAACACTGTGGGCAGTGCAATCAAAGAGCTGAATGATCGAGACATGTCAAAGAAGATTTGCCTGGTGAAGGATATCAGCAGAAAACGAGGGAATCCTGGGAACTCTATTAATATTGCTGTGGACGGGCGATACAATTCGAGTGTTATCTCGAGCCGGAAGAAGTCAGGCCAGAATGCATCACAGTCTATCGCAGTAGCCTGTGAGACAATGACAGAAAGGCAGTACATCTTGGCTGCAGCAGTGCAAAATAAGCTTTGCTGGACAGGTGCCTGGCTGCGGGGAAAAGGATACCATGTGGAATGCCCCGGCGGTCATGCAGGCTGTACAGCAAATACCTATCGACAGGCACCACTCTCAGAATATGAGCTCGGAAAATCTATTGGCCAGACACTAGCAGCTGGAAGTGCTCTTGTTCGGTATGTGACAACAGATGGCGACTCCAGATCAGCTGCCGGTGTGACTGAGGCCATGCGATTACTCGACCCTATGTGGAAAGTAGAACGCCAGGCAGACCCAATTCATCTCGGTCAGGCTCAGTTCCGGTACTGTTACAATGCTAACTTTAGTAACGGTATGTTCCCAGGCGCAAAGACCAGAGACCAAAGACAGGAGCAACAGAAGGGTCTCAGCCAGGACATTAAGGCTAGATGCAGCTGTATCCTGAAGGAAATGATAAAGAGACATGCTGGAGACATGACATTTATAAAAAAACAGTTACCCCATGTTCTTGATGCCACAGTGAACTGTTATGCCGGGGACTGCTCCAAGTGCAGACGCTACTCATACGTATGTTCCGGTGGTGTAACAAACAACTGGTGGAACCGGTCTGTTTTCCTGGGCAGTTACAGGATCACATCTCTCAATCTAGACAAAAATGACAAGAAACTGTTAAATGACATTGTAAAAATGAGAATAGGTGTAAGTGCTATAGAAGAAGTTAAATCTGGTACCAGCACACAGAAATGTGAGGCAGTGAACCACGCCATCAGTGTCTCCCTGCCCAAAAACAATGACTTTTCTAGAAACATTCATGGACGGCTGAGCTCAACAATTCACAGGCTAAATAACGGTTTGGCGGACAGCTTGGTCGCGAAGCTGGATCGAGTAGGAGTGCGTCTTTCCAAGAAGACCTCACAATCCCTACACCAAATGCAACGGGAAGAGACGTACCAGAGACATTATTCAAAGAAACCTGACACCATTAAGCGCAAGCTACAATCGAAAGGTAGACAATTGCAGGAACATTTAAAATTCAAGAAAACCCACAGGGCACAGTCAGATTACAGAAGAGGCCAGCTAGACCCTAAACCAAGCACATCAAAGGGAGACAACAGTGACCATGCTTACTCACAACTCAACTGAGTTAACTCTCATTATAAACAGTGTTGATGTGTTAAATAAAATGTCAGTGACATCATAATATAACTCTACCTATCAAATTAGTTTTCTTAGCAGTGAGAGACAATATACATGTATTTAAGTGTGACTTCATGTGGGTTCTATATATATTTCAATACTATTTCAATTTGCATACATGCCCTTCAATTGAACTTGTTTTAATTTGCTACCTTTTCTGTGGCTGGCTGGTTTTGATTAAATAAATGTTACTATGAATTTATGCACTGTTTTTATTCTTTTTTACAATAGTAAAGCGTTTTCAGTTCTGTTTAACAAGTTCTCATGGTCTATGGCTGTTGACGAGCAATTATTTCACGCTATGCACATGTGAACTAACTCACCGTACTGAAAATGCACTGCTATTGTTCATAATATAAATCAATTATAGTGCCAACATACTGACTAAAAATAAAATAAACAACAACAAAAAGACAATACAATAACTAGCACACACAATTTGTTCATTAAAAGACAAATACATCTTTATGAACCTTATTAAATTAATAAAAATAAATAAATAAAGTAAGTAATAAAAAACCTTCTGTCGACATTTGTGACATCTCGAGATGTCTTTTGAACAAACCAAATACTAACCTTGCTTAAATAAACAGTCTGGATAGACTATGTGGCCTGAGCATGTGCCACGGTTTGTACATTTAAGCCTATCTGTGTTGACAGTATGAGGTTCGAGGCTGAGATATTCCGCGCGGACACAAAGTGCCACATGACACAGATGCGAAACTTCTAGACCTGGTTCTACACTCAATTTTTTATGGTGAACCAGGTAAAGAAGTTTGTGCACATGCATGGTGTGCCACTTTGAGTCAGGAAATTTAGCCTTTATTACCCCATATCCCACTGGCCCCTTTTTAACACAACCCTGCCAAATGGCACAACCATGACTGTTGGGCAGAGACTTTTCAGTTATCTTTGTCATATATATTTCAAAAAAATGCCTCCATTATGATTTGAAAGTGACAGTGAGGCTTTGACCTACACAGGAAATGACCTCTTGGCTATTTTTAGATGTTATTTTATACTGAAAGTAGATGTTTTTCATATTTTTTTTCAAAAATAGTATATATTATTATATAATATTATATAATATAATGTAATAACATCTTAAAGGTTGACATTTAATTATAAATTCTGATTTTTACATTCTTCATCTACCTTAGGGTCAAGTTTGAACAAAATTGTTCAAGAAATAAAAAAGTTATTACCATTCAAACACCATGACCCCCATTCAATGGATGCTCCTAATCAGGCCTCAGACCACAGTTATTTTTATTATATGTTCTATATAGACATTGTGGACAATGGTCATGTTGGTAACTCTCCAATCAAATCAGAGTCACTTGCTGTCAGTAGTATCATCGAAGAGAAGAAATTCTAGCTGCAGAAAGTTGGGGGTCAAGCTGCTTCCGGTCCCATAATTTCCAGTCAAAGTACAACCATGCACCATTCGGCTGTAATCCGCCGGAACCACGTGAATTTGGCCATGTACACAATCACTGAAAATAGACAAATTGACATAAAGTCTTCATCAATGCTTTCATTTACCAGCTTATTAAGGTCCACTCTGTTGAAAAATGTCCATGTTGCCATCTCTTTCATTCATCAACTTATTTATATCAGACTTTAAACACATGCACTATTTACTATGTAAACACTTCCTTATTGTGGTCAACCAAGGGCAAATAACTGTAGTCTGATTCCATAGGGTTCGAGAGTTACGGACAAATGGCAGTTCAGTAAGTCTCTGTGTATCAAGTGTGACTTATTGCTTTACGACCTCTTTCCTTATGACATCTCTGTGTATGATAAACTCATCAAGTGTCCAGCTGTGATCTCACAGCATGGTGTTATCTTATTGAAGGGAAACTTAAGTCCATTTTCAATGAGTTTAAGCCGACGCCTTAACAGTTTCTTACGCAGTGTGAGCGTTGACAATGTTGGCATTGATATGTCATTAACCATCAGTGTGACCGGTCATGTTTTACAAAGATATTATGAATATACATTTTTATGCTTATGTAGCAACTTTGACTAACATACGTATGCAATAAAGTTATTTGATTTGCTTGTCAGTATAGTTTTATAGTGGTTCTATCCCATAATCGGAATCTACCACAGATTATGTTAAATAGCAATAAAAGAAATGTTTTAAATAAAGTTGGTGTTCTCCTTGAAGTCTAATATAAATATCGTTATGAATGAAAGTCTTGCGCTGCTAAAGCTGACCTTTGGAAAACATTAAAATTTAAAGATTGTTACATTAGCAGTGCTCAGTTGAACAGCTTTATGCGTATTTTAAAGTTAAATAATTTGACTTTACTGTCTGAAGGAAACAGCAGCACATTTAATTGTACACATTTATCTACGAACAGAAAAAAAATTAAAAGTATAAAATGGATTTCTGTCCGAGAAACCGAATTTAATTGTTTGTTCAGCATTAAATGATCAGCACTGAAATTCAACAATTGTTGGCCAACTTTTGTCATTATTGTTGTTACATATTCAGAGACGGTGGGTAGGTCTCAGATACATGGAGCTGTTGTTGGTTGTTGACTGTTGTGTAGAAGAGCGTTCAGATTCTTGTATTTATCATCAACGCCAACCTTAGTATTTGAAGTGTTGTTTACATTGGCGTTCATCGTTTTGTTTGACTTGATATCCGTCGCCTCTGTCGGATTTTTAACGAGAAGGTTCTTTAGAACCAGCAACTTCTTGAGCGCTTTGCACGCCGTGACAGTCAGATTGGAGTTCGAGTAGTTCTTCTCTACAGGTCGTACAACAAGGGCGTAGTTGGTCGATCCAACACCAAATGATCGCACAATTTTCAGAAGCTTTTGAGTTCTTAGCAGTTTTTTTTCTCCTTCCCTTCATCGTGCACAAATTTCCATATTCGTTACGTTTTGTGCGGTCTGGACTGCCGCCATTTTGATGACATCCCCACATCTTGTGTTCTTCGTTAGAGCACAAATAACCTCGTGTCCGTTTAAATTGATCTGAACAAAGTGAATTCTAGGAACGCTCATCTGTAATACTGAAAACAAGGGTTATATGAAATATGCTGCTAACAACTTAACTCGTCGTATACAGAATGTCCCTGGATGTTCCTCTGCGTACTTAAATATTGTACAAGTATCTTACGGAATATAACAAGTACAATAACAAAACGGTATTTTCAAAATATCCATTGCATGGAGAGGGAAATTATTTCACAGATCCTTAATTAATGGTCAATCTAAAGTAAGGGGCCTTTAACAAAGTTAGTTATTGGTAACATAAACCCCACGACTTTACTGTCATTGAAAAGGCAGTAAATTCATTGCACTAACCAGGAGAAACTTTAACATTCATATTTAAGTATAAGCAACAAATAATTAATGCAAACTCATTAAGGAAGAATAAAGCACTTACAACAACGATAGTGTCTATTGTTATGAACTTCCTATTGTTTTGTAAATAATTTGTCGCTATAAAATACTGATGTTTAATGCGTCGAAAGAACGTACCTTAATGAAATCAAGTACTTGGTGGGACACTTTTTAGAAAGCCCGCTGTTTGGACAAAACTGATTTGGACGTCTGTTTTTTTTTGTTAGCTTGCGTGTTGTTCTTGTTTACTTTAGAACTTTAGTGACCAATGGCGCCAAACATTTGTTCCATACGTATTTATACAGTGGGCTTGACGACCCTCTTTATTCTAGTCACGTGATTGTGGCGTGTGCTCGGGCATTTCCGTTAAGGCGCGAGACAGCGACAATTATTTAATTATCGCCAGCTTATCCAGGCCCTTGATCGTAATCAAATAAACATTGTGCTGTTTATCTTATGACGATATTTTAACGATAAGGGGTATTAGGGGATCACTTTTCTATAATAAAAAATGTGTGATTTATTTGATCGCTGACCACTTGACAGTAGTATTATTGTTCGTTATTTATTTGCTTACATGTCATCAGAGGAAATTTTGGATGCAGGCTATTTTTATCTACGAATTTTAACAGCACACGTCACGATTATTGTGATCACGTGACTAGAACAAACAATCTACCTGCCATAGTATAAATTGTGTTGTGTTGTATAAATACAAAGGACTGTATTGCTATACATGTACGTATTTGCATGCTGTTTTCTTAATTTATCAAAATTCAATAATGCGTCAAACATACTGTCTATGTTTATAGCAAATATTAATACGTTGCAGATACATGATATGATATGTGTAGTGAATATATATTACAATACATACTGAAAAGAAGTAGAACAAAATAGTACAAGGGAAAAACATAAATATTTTTCTAAGAGCATTGCTTCAACACGTTTGAAGAAAGTAAAAAGATACCTGATGAGATTTGTGAAATTAATAATTATGCTATCTTCTTTTCATTATTTTAAGTCTTAAAGTATATAGTAGTGTGTTGTTGTTTTTTTAAATCAGGATAAAAATTTATGCTGAGTGTAACGCATTTTCAGTAAAATTAAATTTCTGTATGTACGAGGACGTTTAATTGATCGAAATTAACAAATGGCTGTTCGGTTATTTTCGCGTGTGCTCCTTTTCTCACAGATATCTTATCGTAAAGGTCGTTGTGTTATATTTATCAGTTAAGGCCTTGTCTTTTTGTTGCTGTTTTTTCCCAGTTTTATACCATTAAGTGGTCTTATTTATACTACAGTAATACCTTTCAATTAGATTTATGCTGTAAACTTACATATCGTATAATTACTTCACTTGTCAATTTAGTTGAAATAATATATGTCATTGGCGACGCCCTGGATCGCGACGCCGATATATGGAATGTTCATTGAAATTAGCACGTGGGGAAAGTTTATTTTGCGGACTTTCTAGGTTACACGACACTTAATGAACGTGTTCTTTACTCTATAGTAAATGTCTCAACTTTGAAAGCAATTTAGTATCAAGCCATTTCTTTTGGAACCCCAGAACTATATATTGTGAGAAAGACCAGTGTATTATCTAATAACTGCTAAGAAAAGTTATGTGTCGCGAAGACGGTTATCCTCACCTGGAAACACACACCGTAATTTTTGCATAGAATAGCCGCACATTTACGCCCCCACCACACCCCCACTTCCAACCCTGATAAAATACGGGTCCTAATTCGGTAAACGGCGTTCTGTTATTTATTTATTTTTTGCATGTCTGTAACTTTTCTGCGAGCATGGTAAAAACGAGAGATTTGGGTTTATTTCTCTTTTATATTAACAATTCTAAACCTGTGATCACGGAGACTCACTACGCTCTTACTTACGAATGTAGGCAGTCTAAAGTTTAGGACTCTGGATCGGAGGGTTTCGAATCAATCTCTAGGCCCGTCACGACAAGTTTACAAAAGGATCTTACTCAAGTTTCAGATGTTTAATTCACTTGCATAAAAGAAACGTACGACTCACCAAGAAAGCATTTATAATATGCTTGAAGTGTCCTTGGTCAAAAGGTTACGGTTATAGACTCGGGATCAGGTGGTTCCAAATTCAACCCTTACACTCGTTAATAAGATCTTATTAATGATTTTGGATGATCATTAAATAAACTTTGAAACAAACAAAGAAAGTATTTATAAACGTAGTTGAAGTGTTCTCTGTCAAAAGGTTATTTTTTTTTGTCGGGACCGGAGGGTTCTGGGTTCAAACCCTAGAACTGACAAGATATTTATTCCTTATCAAGACTTTAATTACAAGAACATTTTGCAAGAAACAGAATATTTTCAGACTAACTATTACGTCCTTATACACAAATTTACTAGAAAGTAATATCCATATTGGACAATAAGAGTAACTATTATTGTAGTTATTTCTTTCCTCTATTTCACTTTATAGCAACTTTTGTTAAGTTGTTTTCTTGTCAGCTCAGTGTGTAATTATAAACCACAGTAGCACATACATAGGTAATGAAATTACTTTGTTACAACATTAGTTCCATCGGAATTAATGACATATTAGATCGTTCTGTCTTTACTGTTTCTCTCAGTTTGTCTTCATCCATTTCACATTAAACGTGAGAAGTAGGTGAGGTTTAGAAAATATAAAACATTGTTCTTTGTATACATAATACTATGTTCCAGAAAAATACTATCTGAACAATAATTATTTATGTAATGTGAGGCTCCTACACATGTACAATTTCTGCTTGTACACTTTAGTTTCATTGTTAATTATAATAATTTTTGAACCTTTTTTCTACATATGTATTCTCTTGGAAAATCTATGATATGATGTTGGGTTTTGCTTTTTTTGTTTAAACAATTCTATGCTCTCAGGAATAGACCTATATTTTAAACCTACTTTTTCTCGAGATCTTTTAATGTATACTGACATTCAAAACCTTTGAATAAAAACTTTTCAAATATGTCCTTATTACTTTCCTCAATATTGCTTTAACCTGTTAATCTGTTCCAGTTTTTGCGCCGCCTTTGATGATTCGCATCAACATTTTTTCTTGTTATTTTATTAGAATGTTCTCAACGCTTGCGTCGCCTTCGGTGCTTCGCATTTGTTGTTTTCATGTATAATAATATAATGCTACATTCACGGGCGTAGTGTGTGCATTTTCTTAAAATGTTTATGACTTTATATAGGGATTCTTTTTACAATAGCTAAAAGGTATTGTCTTGTCTCGGTTCTTTTAATAATTTGCAATAAAAGATTTTGAATCCTATGCTGTTTGTTTCTTGGGTTTGTCGTCCCACCATAGTATTTCAGTAAACTTAAGACGGAGTTCACTTGACAGAGATATCGTACTGTTTACACAGGAGTTAAAAGCATGCCGTGAACAATTGGCATGATACCACACCCAGTCACATTATCCTGGCACAATACCACGCCCTGTCACATTATCCTGGCATCCGGCTAACTAGTCGTGGGATGACCCATATTTGCTTTAGCGTAAGCGAGGGAGCTATATATACCTCGGTATATGCCACTGTATAAACAAACCTTATATACCGCTGTATATACCACTATATATAACACTGTATATACCACTTTATATACCACTGTATATTCCACTGTACATACCACTGTATATACCACTGCATATACCACTGCATATACCACTGTCTATACCACTATATATACTACTGCCATATACCACTGTATATACCAATATATATATATATATATATATATATATATATATATATATATATATAGATATATATATATATATATATATATATATATATATATGTATATATATATATATATATATATATATATATATATATATATATATATATATATATATATATATATATATATATATATATATACCACTATATATTTATACCATGCAAACCAGACTTTAAAGTTGGTAGTAGTGGCGTCCCTCCTAACGCTCGGGGATAAGGGGACATCATTACGCCTGACTCGGACTCGTCGGTGTCAGTATAATGGACCGGCCGGGTTCAGTCCCTCGGCACCTAATAAGTGCCCCTGTGCTATAATGATAGAAATGTCGCCGCACAGTATCGGCAAAGATGCCGGCTAATCCCATCCCATATACCACTGTATATATCATTGTATATAAAACTATATATTCCAATGTATGTAAAACTATACATGCCACTATACATACCACTATATATAACACTGTATAAACCACTGTATATACCACTATATATATATACCACTATATAAACCACTGTATATAACACTGTATATACAGCACTATATAAGCACGTACCACTGTATATACAACTGTATATAAAACTATACAAACCACTGGATATACCACTATATATACCACTATATACCACTATATATAAAACTATATATACAACACTATATATTCATGTACCACTGTATATACGACTGTATATAAAACTAAACATAGTACTGTATGTAAAACTATATACACCACTGTATATGCCACTGTGTATGCCACTGTATATACCACTGTATATGCTCTGTATATGCCACTGTATATGCCACTGTATATACCACTGTATATGCCACTGTATATTCCACTGTATATACCACTGTATTTGCCACTGTATATACCACTGTATATACCACTGTATGTGCCACTGTATATACCACTGTATATACCACTGTGTATGCCACTGTATATACCACTGTATATGCCACTGTATATGCCACTGTATATGCCACTGTATATGCCACTGTATATACCACTGTATATGCCACTGTATATGACACTATATATACCACTGTATATACCACTTCATATACCGCTGTATATACCACTGTATATACCACTGTATATACCACTGTATATGCCACTGTAAATACCAATGTATATACCACTGTGTATGCCACTGTATCTACCACTGTTTATACCACTGTATATGCCACTGTATATACCACTGTATATGCCACTGTATTTACCACTGTGTATACCACTGTATATACCACTGTATATACCACTGTATATGCCACTGTATATACCACTGTAAATACCGCTGTATATACCACTGTATATACCGCGGTATATGCCACTGTATATACCACTGTATATACCACTGTATAAACCACTCTATACACCACTGTATATACCACTGTATGTACCGCTGTATACACCACTGTATATGCCACTACCGCTTTTACAACTTTGATTTGTCTCGGACTCATTTAAGCGGTCGCTCTATAGATCCGTTATGCAGTCTGAGGTGACAATATTTCAGTATGTCATTAAGATGATACGGTCGCGTTATGACTAGTCATTTTTTACAAATTTATTATTTTAAATATGCATGCATGTTTATGCTTATGTATCAATTTAAACTAACATACATGTGCATGAAGCCTTTTGATCTGCTTGGCAGTATTGTTTGTTAGAAATTACATTTAACATCTACTTAAATCGATGTTAAATAGCAATAAATATACTTTGTATTTCTGTCCAAGACTAAGTTGGGAATAATATTTTAACGCTGCTGAAGTAGGGTTAATTCAACAATAAAATTTTAATGACTGTCAGTTGCTTTTAGTGGCATCTTTTAATGAAGGATAAGACACGGGGCCCAGTAGCAACAAACACTTTATGTCAATTACTGTTTGCATTTTACAATATAATCTCATTTCTAGGTTTCTAAATTCATACAGTCTGATAGAAACACAATCCATCCTTACCTTCCCTGCATTCCATTCTCCGGCACTTATTCATCTCACATATAAGATAAGGTCACCTTTACCGTTCAGGTTTCTGTTTCCGGAACATTGTATTACATATTACAAATGTATGAGAATGACAATATTCTGATTTCTTGAATGATGTGTTTATTTAATATTTGTTTTACACACTTGTTGGAAATGTAAAGGAGCGGGAAAAGCACGTTTTTTTTTTTAGCTTGCAATGCATGTGTTTTCACAACTCTCCTCTTTTACCTGGTGGAGGGAAATGCATCCCACATCACCCAGGTCCATCCCTGTTTCTTTTGGTTTGATAACCGTGGGACACCTGCCAGTTGTAAACAACTATTATAAAGTGGCAGTTTTAAAGTAACTTGAAGTTTGAACAGCATTTTAAAAATCAATTCAGTCAAACAAGCTTTTCGATTCAGCATTGCCATGTTTATACATTCGCCATTGCGCTTATATGAACTGCGCATGCGTTAAGAATTATCATGAGGCGATATTATTGGGATTTTTACGAGCTCGTCGATCGTAAGCGATTATGACTCGTACAATGTCGGAAGACTTCCACCACAAACAAAAATTGGGATTTATATCGATCGCAATTACGTTCTTGTACGGTCAAAATTTGAACATCTTCAAATGGAGGGCTTTTTTCGCATGCAATAAGTTTTATCTACTTTAATTAGGTGATTTCGAACTAATGGGTATCTTTAATAATTGCAATAAACCCCATTCATTAAATGTCTAAAGAGAACAGCAACAAATTTAACATATTTATCTTTAATTATAACGATCAACTTAAAAAACAAACGTTATCATTAAACAAAAAAATGAAGCGTTATGGCTTCATGTCCGCCATCGTAAACTGTTCATGGTATCCGAGGTTCAGCAAATTGACCGTACTCAACACAAGAGAAGTACGGACATCTCCCGTTAAAGATTCATCCTCCTCATACAAGTCTACATCCATTTCTGTAATGTCATCGCCAATGTTCATTTCCAGCTCGTCAAGACTCTCGTCCTCGCTGCTGTCGGACATAAGGGCAATGGTGTTCTCGGTGTCACTAGCAGCAATGGTGGAAGCGGCAGAGTTAAATGCATCAGCAGCAACATCCTCGTCTTCGTCTACATACCTACAGTGATTGAGTAGATCCTGCACCGTGTCATCGTTCGCATAAACGGAATCCTTCAAAATTTCTATAAATGCCCGGTTCATTCCCGCCCATCTGTCTCGGACGAAGGCGTTGTTCAGAAAAGACCAGGACTGGGACTGGGAGCCCGAGAGCCCAGCTCCTGTCATTATTGTTGTCTCGTATTCAGAGATGGTGGCTACGTCTCCGATATATGGAGCTGTCGTTGAATGTTGGCTGTTGTGTAGAAGAGCGTTCAGGTTCTTGTATTTATCATCAACGCTAACCTTAGTATTTGCAGTGTTGTTTAGATTGGCGTACATCGTTTTGTTTGACTTGATATCTATCGCCTCTGTCGGTTTTTTAACGATAAAGTTCTTCAGAACCAGCAACTTCTTCAGCGCTTTGCACGCCGTGACAGCCAGATTGGAGTTCGAGTCGTTCTTCTCTACCGGTCGTACAACAAGGGCGTAGTTGGTCGATCCAACACCAAATGATCGAACAATCTTCAGAAGTTTTGAGTTTTTAGCAATTTTCTTCTCCAACCCTTCCTGCCACACAAACATTTCCATATTCGTTACGTTTTGCGCGGTCTGGACTGCCGCCATTTTGATGACATCCCCACATCTTGTGTTTTTCGTTAGACCACAAATAACCTCGTGTCCGTTGAAGTTGATCTGAACAAAGTGAGTTCTAGAAACGCCCATCTGTAATATTGAAAACAAGGGTTATATGAAATATGCTGCTAACAACTTAACTCGTCGTATACAGAATGTCCATGGATGTTCCTCTGCGTACTTTCGGAATAAAACAAATGCAATAAAACAAATGTTTAATCTTTTCAAAGATTGCATAGATAGGTAAATTAATTCAAAGGTCCTTAATAAATGATCAATCTAAAGTAAGAGACTTTACACAAAGTTAATTATTAGTAACATATAAAACCCACGACTTGTCTGCCATTGATAAGGCAGTAGATCCATCTTACTAACCAGCATATACATTAACATTTATATTTAAATATAAGGGACAAATAATTTATGCAAACTCATTTATACAAAACACCTACAACAATGTGTAATTCTTTATGATCTTGCTATAGTTTTGTAAAAAAAAAGATGTCGCTTTAAAATACAAATAAACGTACCTTAATGTAATCAAGTACTTTCTGGG
Organism: Sinonovacula constricta; assembly: GCA_007844125.1. Taxonomy (NCBI): domain Eukaryota; kingdom Metazoa; phylum Mollusca; class Bivalvia; order Cardiida; family Solecurtidae; genus Sinonovacula; species Sinonovacula constricta. The sequence goes on from CM017560.1 coordinate 6,812,629, forward strand.
ATACTATTCAGCAATGCCGCTGTTAGGACAAAAATTATTTGGGGGTCAGCTTGTTGTAAGCTTACGTGTCGTTGTTGTTTACTTTTGGACTTTAATGGCCAATGGTGCCAAACATTTGTTCCATACGTATTTATACAGTAGCATGGAGAGTCTATTTATTCTAGTCATGTGACTGTGACGTGTGCTAGGGCATTTCCGTTAAGGACGATTATTTGCGACAATTAATTAATTATCACCAGCTTATCCCGGCCTATGATTATAATCAAATAAACATTGGCTTGTTTATCTTATGATGATATTTCAACGATAAGGGGTATTAGGGGACCACTTTTCAATAATCAAAAAGTTGTGTGATTTATTTGATCGCTGACCATTTGACAGTAGTATTATTGTTCGTTATTTATTTGCTTACTTGTCATCACATGGAATTTTGGATGCTGACTATTTTTAGTTTCGAATTTTAACAGCTGAATGACACGATACAATATTAACATATATAAACATGTTTCAGTTATAAGCTTTTACTAATAAATAACATATTTAATGGTTTGCTCCAAGCCAACAACAGTATATTGCATATTAAGACTATAATCTGGTTAAATATATTATACCACATGTATTTGGTTGCCGTTGTGAATAGAATGCAAACTTTTATAAATAATCAATGAAGTATCGGGGAAACATGGGGAAGATGTTCCTTAAAAATAAATACCCGGAGAAAATATTTATTATTTGCTGCTTTTTTAACTGTTTTTCGTCTTTATATTTGATATATATATATTGGGCTATTATATTTAAATATAATATTAACTAGTTAGTACATAAATACGGAGCCTCATAAACTGTTTACCATACACGCTAGGTGCCGACATTTTGCGTGTAGTTGTAAATTGTCAATAATTATACATCTTCAAATAGTATATTCAATCGGTGACCAGAATTTGTTAGATCTAAAATATTCAAGTCAAGTCAAGTCAAAGCGTTTATTGACACACGCCATAAATGGTTATTGCCAAGGCTACAAAGATTGTAGATGGCGTTGTACAAAAAAATACATTATACATATAAATAAATTACAAGATTACAAAAAAATACAACAGTAACGTATGAATAACATGGATATGAACGTACCATAGTATAATAATGCTGTTTGCATATACACGTATTATACAAGGCAATTCGCCAGCGTGTGAAAAGTATGCATCACCGGTGTAAATGTCCCGGTATAATGTGGATTTGTTCACAAATATTGGTGGAAGATGATTACCAGTTTAGAGTTTGAATATTCCATGGAGAAGGCTCAAGTATGTTTCTTTGTTATTTGTTTATATTATTATATAAAGTTCATATTCTGTTTTCAGTGCTTTCATCCAGTTAAAGATTATAAATATACAAAATGTTAAATTGTTAATGACAATTCACATGTTTAGGCTACTGTTGTATCTATATTATAATAATATTATTGTACCAAGACATATTCATTTATTATAAATATTATTCTGGCAGAATATTAATGACAATTTTACCCTGCCCAGGTAAAGATGTAAATAATATTAGTGTCAACTTGGTGGCAGTTAAATAAATCGCACACTTATTTGATTATAGAAGATTGTGTCCCCCTTATCGTTCCATCATCATACAATAAACAACACAATGTTTATTTGATTGTGATTATGGGCTGGGATAAGCTGCTGATAATTAAAAAATGAACGCAGACTGTCGTATTAACGGAAATGTCTGAGCACACGTCACGATAATTGTGATCACGTGACTGGAACAAACTCTCGCCCTGCCACTGAATAAATTCGAGCACCGCATCTGGGGAAGGCAGAATCGCTATAAATAACGGTGTTGTATTATACGTTTCAAACTAATTTAGAGTATTTTTACGTTGGGTTGGATATTACGGGATAAACTTGCCAGTTCAACCGTCTGCATTGAAACGTAGGTAATTTTGCGGTATCATTTATTGAATGGCACATTCTTACTCATATCCAGCTTTGATAGCGAGCGCAAGGAAAAAGTGTTCTTCATGGAAATGTATTTAACATGTTTATTCAGCTTCATAAAAAAAATAAAGATCAATTAACTTGGTTTCAGCAGTCCGTATAACCGTAAAAATTTAGCAATTTGCTTTGTGTAAACCAGAAGCTTTAACTTATACATATATAATGTTTTATTATTTGTTATTTTAAATAACGTCTTAATAGTAGAACGTGAAGTATATTTACCGCAATTAAAAGCACAAGATGCGTTATTTGCATTAATTATTTATTCTTATTATGTTAAGACATTAAAATCGGTCTTAGCCTAGTAAAGCAGGTATGTTTAATGCCATATTATTGAATTCTTCTTCTTCTTCTTCTTCTTCTTCTTCTTCTTCTTCTTCTTCTTCTTCTTCTTCTTCTTCTTCTTCTTATTATTATTATTATCATTATTATTATCATTATTATTATTACTTTCATTATAATTATAATTATTATTATTGTTATTATGATTATTATTATTATTATTATTATTATTATTATTATTATTATTATTATTATTATTATTATTATTATTATTATTATTATTATTATTTAATCTATTCCATATTACAGATGGGTGTCCCAACCAATCACTATATCCAGATCAACATTAACGGGCACGTGGTGATTTGTGCTGTAACGAACAACACAAGTTGTTCTGACGTTATAAAAATGGTGGCAGTCCAGTCAGCACTGAATGCCGCGAACCTAGAAATGTTTGTGCGACACGAGGGGTTTGAGAAGAAAATTGCCAAGAGCTCAAATCTTTTGGAGATGAATCGACCAGCTACGCCCTTGTTGTACGACCTGTAGAGAAAATCGACTCGAAGTCAAATCTGGCTGCCACAGCGTGCAAACTGCTGGTAAAGAAGGATTTTTTTTTGCTAAGAAGCAGACCGATACAACCTATATCATGTCAGACAGCACGATAAATGTCAATCAAAACAACACAGCACACACCAAGGCACGTGTTGATGACATGTCAATCAAAACAACACAGCACACACCAAGGCACGTGTTGATGACATGTCAATCAAGACAACACAGCACACACCAAGGCACGTGTTGATGACATGTCAATCAAAACAACACAGCACACACCAAGGCACGTGTTGATGACATGTCAATCAAAACAACACAGCACACACCAAGGCACGTGTTGATGACATGTCAATCAAAACAACACAGCACACACCAAGGCACGTGTTGATGACATGTCAATCAAGACAACACAGCACACACCAAGGCACGTGTTGATGACATGTCAATCAAGACAACACAGCACACACCAAGGCACGTGTTGATGACATGTCAATCAAGACAACACAGCACACCCAAAGGCACGTGTTGATGACATGTCAAGCAAAACAACACAGCACACACCAAGGCACGTGTTGATGACATATCAATCAAGACAACACAGCACACACCAAGGCACGTGTTGATGACATGTCAATCAAGACAACACAGCACATACCAAGGCACGTGTTGATGACATGTCAATCAAGACAACACAGCACACACCAAGGCACGTGTTGATGGCATGTCAATCAAGACAACACAGCACACACCAAGGCACGTGTTGATGACATGTCAATCAAGACAACACAGCATACACCAAGGCACGTGTTGATGACATGTCAAGCAAAACAACACAGCACACACCAAGGCACGTGTTGATGACATGTCAAGCAAAACAACACAGCACACACCAAGGCACGTGTTGATGACATGTCAATCAAGACAACACAGCACACACCAAGGCACGTGTTGATGACATGTCAATCAAGACAACACAACACACATCAAGGCACGTGTTGATGACATGTCAATCAATACAACACAGCACACACCAAGGCACGTGTTGATGACATGTCAATCAAGACAACACAGCACACACCAAGGCACGTGTTGATGACATGTCAATCAAGACAACACAGCACACACCAAGGCACGTGTTGATGACATGTCAACCAAGACAACACAGCACACACCAAGGCACGTGTTGATGACATGTCAATCAAGACAACACAGCACACACCAAGGCACGTGTTGATGACATGTCAATCAAGACAACACAGCACACACCAAGGCACGTGTTGATGACATGTCAATCAAGACAACACAGCACACACCAAGGCACGTGTTGATGACATGTCAATCAAGACAACACAGCACACACCAAGGCACGTGTTGATGACATGTCAATCAAGACAACACAGCACACACCAAGGCACGTGTTGATGACATGTCAATCAAGACAACACAGCACACACCAAGGCACGTGTTGATGACACAAAGAACATAAATGCATTACTACAAAACATGAAAAAGTCACACTTTCGAAGTCAGAGCGCGGACTGGTCTCTCGGAATACGAGACTTCCATAATGTCGGGATCTGGGCTCGAGTCTGGACTCTCGGGCTGCCAATCTCGATCCGTTCTGCACAACGCCTTCATCCCGGACCGACCATTTGGCATGAATCGGGCGTTTATAGAAAGCCTGATGGACTCGGTATATATGAATGACGATTCGGTGCATGATCTGTTCAATCAATGTCTGCTTATAGACGTGGACGAAGATGTTGCTGCTTCATATGATGGTGTTGATCCAGCTGTTGTCACTAGCCACGCTGATGACGTCACCTACTCCATGTCCGACAGCAGCGATGACGGGAGTCTTGATGAGCTGGAAATGAACATTGACGATGACAATACAGGAATAGATGTAAACTTGTACGACGAGACTGGGTCCTTAACGCGGGAAGTCAGTGCTTCGCTTGTATTGAGTTGGGTCAATTCGCTGAATCTCGGGTACCACACGAACAGTTCGGAATGACGTACCTGTAGTGATAGACTGTCTGCATCCCGTATAAATATATGTCTTACTATTTTATTACGCTTATTTATTTACTGGGTTTTATTAAAAATTCAAAACACGACGACTTTTTGCTTCTTTATTTTTCTTCATAAAACAACATTAAGTCTATCCGTATGACATCACTGCATTCGTTATTCATTCGTACATTCCTATTAACTTGGGGTTCAATTAGATGTTGTACGTTTGATAATTGGCTAGAAAATAGTGAAAACTTTTGTTTGTGTTGATGAAATAGGGAAGCTAATAAATAATAATAAGCTAATGAAATAGTGACCTAAAATTGACTTGACCACCTTTAAATTTTAACAACGGTAACAACCTATAAGCTACCGAAGACACCACAATTCCAATGAACAACATTAACAACATCATGACTTCAGAAATCCTGTATAGATATATTTAACAAAGATGTCACCATATTTTCTTCCGATTTCTCAGTGTAAAGGAATCATCAAACGCTAAGACACGTGATATATCGCACTGGCGTAGAAAACAACAACACATCGTTCAGATGTTTGTTGCATTTGTTGAAATAGAGGGATGGGAAAATCATGGCTTCATGTCTTAGCTCACAGTTGATTGTTTTTATTTTTAATATTTTATAAAAAAAATTACTTAAAATATATTGAAAAAACGGTACAGGGGTGTAACTTGGCAGAAAATAAAGTGTAGGCATTCTTGCCTTGGGGTCCGAGGGACTTGCTCTAGAACATGGCTTATTTTTTATTACTTTTTAACTTATTTTAATCGTGTTCGTTGGCGTCAGAATCTTCTTCCTGTGTATACGAATATAGTTCTGTTGCAACCCTTATTAACCCTACTCCCACGTGCCAACCCCGCCCCCAGTTTAATACTGGTATGCGACTGTTCGTCTATACAATATACGCGTAACATCTTTCCCCCCTCTGACTGCTCAGCCTCCCACCGCTTGGGTTCGAGTCCCGTTTGGCGCGATGGACATAATGTGAGAAGGTCATCCAGCTGACCTGCGGTGTGCCGGTGGTTCTACCCAGATATTTGTCTGGGGTCTTCCTCCAACAAAGCAGCTGGACGTCGCTATAATGATCATAATAGGTCGCTGAGATGTATCTAAAATAACACACAAAAAACACAAACAAATCTTACCCCGTCTGTGGAAGTTGTGCATAACTGTTGCAGAAAGTTTAACTTAAGTCTAATGGTGGAGGTCGGCAGTTTGCATATACTGTGTTGTTGTATTGTTTTTAGTTTAAACATAGCTAACTGTGCACCGTGTCTCGGATAGAAAGTACATTTGTGTTATGACAAATCGGATAGGAAATACATTACAAGTGGGTGTTACGCTGTGCTTTTCATAGAGATGCAGTTTCCCGGGATCTTTCTAGTAGCAAGGATAGTTAGTTGCAATATAAATATAAATAAATATAAAATATAAAAATAGTCCAAACTGTCGGATAAACCGTCAAGTCCATGAAAATCGTATGTTACATTCAGTTTTCTGAGAAAATATACAAGAAATTACGCCATACACGTACTTGGTGTCTTCATTCATCCGTTTTCAAAATGTCTTGTCGTCTTAATTAGTCGTCGTCGTCGCCGGTATATTGACTGTATTTAGAGTTGGATTCAGTTTTAGCTAATAGAGATGTACATATGTTTTATACTACTGATTCCATCTGATCAATATTATGACGTACATTGCCATATCGTTACATAAACACGTCAAGATCCTATCTGAACGCTTTGTGGGTCTGCTAGTCTCCGACAAAACGAATGTTACGTGATCAATTAAGGATGACGTATGAAGACATTCAATGGCCAGGGTCGCCTCGTTCTACATAGGACGTTTTATGTTTCATTTGAAAACCTTACATGTATGAATGTAAAAAAACTCTGTAAACCTCAATTAAAATTTAAAGTTGGTATCGTCTGGGCCGTTATTTTTCTGTCAAACAACCAAATAAATTAGTGATGCATTAACAAAAAAAATGAAAAGTTGCTCATAAATGGCCTTCACCTATGTGAAAATTGGAGAATAACATTCCACTAGACAATATAAATATATATTTCCTATCTAAGCCACGCTGCATATTTCGCTATTTTGAACTTAACAAAACCACGTGGCAAATCTCTTTTCATATCAGTTTTATCATTATCCGGGTTATCCGTTCTTTTGTCGAAATCTATATTTAGCAAAAATCTGCATTAAGCTTAATTATATATTGAGAAAGAATGGACTTTTAAAACGATTATTTCAAGATTTGTTCTGTCTTATAGTTGAGCTTTTGTTTGAAATCGCTTTTCTTGGACACAACTTTGAAGCATTCTTATTAAATTAAAGTATAAACTTTATCTAAGACCCAATGGATGTGTAACGAACATTCTCACATTAAGATAAGTAAACATTAACATTTCATTATTATTGAATAAGTCAATACTAGAAGTAAAGACAGCTCATCGTATGAATGATGATGACTCTGCACAAAGATAGAGACATTCGTACAGTGAATGGTCCCATTTTTAGTTATCAATGATTGATTATTCTTATTGAATGCCCGTATGTCTTCAATGTACTGTGTATTATGCGGTCACGGAATGTTGGGACCTCGGTTACTCGCAATGAACGTTTAAACATGCAACAGCACCAAGGAGAAAAAAGAAACGTAAGTACTTCAAACATAAAAATACATAATTAAGGTAGTACTTTACAGAAATTACTCTTTGTACTTAGAATGTGCTGTATTCTTTCAATGTTTATTTAACAGAAAAATAGCCGTAAAAATAATTTTAAATAATGTAATGAATTAAGGCTGACATTCTTGCTCACTTATTAATCTGAATATGTATCTCTGATATTTGTTAGAATATACCCCAGTGATATGTATATAATCCTTTATTTTAGTTCTCTTTACAACTATATTATAACTAGTAGAAATAAATCCAACCGTAGCCCATCTAGACCAATATTTCTATGTGATAGTGCTATGTTAAACTGTCATTTTGATTATTATTTACACAAACGTTGCTCACTCTAAAAAGACATGTATTCCTTCTTCTGTATATACTTTTGTAGCCGAAACCTTAAACGAACTCTCCTCTCCACTCTTCTGTCTAACCCTAGATACACAGTACTTCCTACACTTTTTGCCTATACATTTAAACGGAAAACATATCTGTACCCTTTTTTATTCAGCAAACTTACCCTTATGCATTCTTTCACTTTTGACCTTTTCTACCATGATTTAAAACTATTTATTTTCATGCTGCATGTTGTTCTTATGTTTACTTTGTAAATCAGAACCTAATAAAGTATTGTATTGCATTGTATATTGAAAGAGAATGCAGGGTAAGAACACTGACTCTCGATGATGTTAAAATTTATTTCACTTGTTCGAGCAAAAGTCAAGAATGTAGTTTTTAGCTTCAACTTAAAATGTGATTATTGAGCGAAATTAACTTACAAAGAAACATTAATCTGGATGGTCTCACATATTCATATTCCTTTATTAAATAAAAATAACAGGAGTATAACTTTAAAAAGTATTGAATTCTGCCGGATGGGTGATTGACCCATCAACAGCTGATCGTGATGTTTTTTACTTGTGTTTGCACAACGGTGGCTGGGACTGAATAGTTAATGGAAGTTTACAGGGAAATTTTGTAACAGAATTTACAAGCTCGATCTGTTTCTTTTATCTCTGTCATCGTGTTCTTTTTGATTTGACCCGAGGGACTCTGGTCCCGGTAAGGTCATTGAGTACCCACCCTTTTGCTTGACAATGCTATTTGCTTCTTATGTTTTGTATGTTTGTGTGCTTTTGCATGCAACATTTTCTAGTTGATGAGTAGGTTGGAGTTATTTCCCAAAGACAGCTTGTATTTGTGTGTTCATATGAGAACCTGTTGGGGCAGGTGTGTGTCTGGTGAACCCTAGAACATGTTTAAACCCCAGGTGGCAAATTGTTTTGCTATTGACCATTCCAAGGCGGTAACCCTTCGGGTTTTCATTTTCACTAATTGTTAGTGGTGTCTATTTTTAAAGTGATCATCTTGCAACCATTCTCTCTTTTTTTTCACTACATTTTGGCTGTGTGGAGAGGCTGTGTCGTCTGGATAGTGGCAATTTCCGATACGCATATTTCACTTTTTAGGTGAAAAGCTGTTGTAATGAGCATATGGTTAATGGGAATGATTAGTCTATATGTTAGTTATCTCTCTTGTTGCAAAGAAAGCTTGTCTGGATAATTACTCTAAAGGTACCAGAGATATTGATTGCAAACTTCACACACCACTAGTACTTACTGAGCAGAGTACAGTTATAAAAAGCATTAAATCTGGTTGGTTGTCTTGTTGATTTTGTAAAAGACAGTTTCAACAAGAAGATTTTTGTTTAACAGACGGTGTATCCGTTATATGATTCATTTCAATTTCGAAATCACGTATAAATCCCGCTTTACTGTACAGATCGTATTTCAGTTAGAGGGTTATAATGGTAAATATGTGTAGAGCGTTTTGTGGTAAACTTGTTTTATGTTAGTAAACGTAGATAATAAATTGTAGCTTATCATAAAAATATGTAATGTTGATGCTTGAATGAAATTCTTTTTAATTCAAGTCCGCGTGTACATGTACACATGAATAAATTACTTCCACTCCATATAGCTTCGTTGATTGCCTTGCTACATTTAGACTGCATAGTAGATCCTTATTATGGTGGCTGATTTCTGCTATTTCGTGATTCGTATCGGCGAGGCAAAATGTGATTAAGGTGTCGTCCTCTCTGTCCTAGGTTCCATCCACACTGGGATTTACACCCATGGCCTCTTATAAGACAACACTAGTTTATTTTCGAGGAGTCAGACTCGGGAGTGGTTCAAATAAACTTAGAGCTCTCTTAACAATTGTTCTTAAATAAATAAATATGTTTAAAGATATTATCGTCTTATTCTGTTTTTTGCATGATTGTTGCTGGATCAATAACTTTAATGCACAGGTTATGAAACTTGCTCAGAATTGGCCCTTACACTCTTAAATGTAATGCCTCGCATAGCAACATATTCAAAACGTTCTAATCTGACCTTGACAAATCACACACATTCTTTTTTCTTCATTCTGCTAGAACTGATCTGTTGTTCTTCCAACTTCACACAGACCCAGATCTTACGAATAAAAGTTTTTATTATGTGTGAAACATTCGCTCGAATTCCTCACAGATTTATGGCTAAAGTTGTGAAAAATATGTACGTACCAATAGGTGTCTCCAAAACGGGGGTCGAAAATTTTACAACACCTACTTGTGACATATTCGTACGAATTTGTCACACACACGTGTCGTTGTTGTTTACTCATGGACTTAGACTTAAGTGACCATTGGCACCAAACATTGTCCCATACGTATTTATTTGTACAGTGGTATGACGAGTCTCTTTGTTCTAGTCACGTGATTGGGACGTGTGCTCGGGTATTTCCGTTAAGGCGCGAGACAGCGACAATTATTTAATTATCGCCAGCTTATCCCGGCCCTTGGTCGTTATTAAATAAACAGTGTGTTGTTTATCTTATGGCTATATTTCAACGATAAGGGGAATTAGGGGACCACTTTTCTATAATCAAAAAATTGTGCAATTTATTTGATTGCTGATCACTCAAGAGTAGTATTTTTGTTCGTTATTTTATTTGCGTACATGTCATCGAAAAATTTGGGATGCGGGCTATTTTTAACATCGAAATTTAACAGCAGAACGACACATATAAACATGTTTCAGTTAAAAGCTATTACCAATAAATAACATATTTAATGGTTTGCTTCAGGCCAAAAACAGTATATTGCATATTAAGACTGTAATCTGGTTAATATATTATACCGCATGTATTTGGTTGCAAGCTTTTATAAATAATATATGAAGAAGGTTGAAATAAATGGGAAAGATGTACCTCAAGAATACCTAGAGAAAATACTCATTTTTTTGTCGCCTTTTTACTGGGAAACTGTTTTTGTCTTTATATTTATATTTTGTGCAGTTATATTTGCATATAGTATTAACTAGTTAGTACATAAATACAGAGCCTCATAAACTGTTTAACATACACGCTAGGTGCGGAAATATGACCAAATTTTGTAGTATTAATGTGTAGTAATAATCTGTCTATAATTAAGTTGTATCAATGTCTATATTGTTTATATTTGTTTATTCAATCATTGAGCAGAATTCATTAGAACTATAACACTAAACATATTATACTGACAGACTATTAATGACAATTTTACCCTGCCCAGGTAAAGATGTAAATAATATTAGTGTCAACTTGGTGGCAGTTAAATAAATCGCACACTTATTTGATTATAGAAGATTGTGTCCCCTTATCGTTCCATCATCATAAATAAACAACACAATGTTTATTTGATTGTGATTTTGGTCTGGGATAAGCTGGTGATAATTAAATAATGGACGCAGTCTGTCGTATTAACGGAAATGTCCGAGCACACGTCACGTTAATTGTGATCACGTCACTGGAACAAACACTCGCCCTGCCACTATATTAATTGGAGCACCGCACCTGGGGAAGGCAGAATCGCTATTCATACTATATTGCACATTTCAAAGTTATTTAGAGTATTTTTACGTTGGGTTGGATATAACGGGATACACTCATCAGTTAAACAATTTTCTTTAAAACGTAAGTATTTGTTTATTATTATTCATTGGCAGGCACTTTCTTACTCCTATCCAGTTTTGACAGCGAGTGCAAGATTAAAATAAAATATTCTACTGAGCAAAATAGGGGATGACGCCCATACCAAACACTTCGCTTAATTTTATTTATGCAAACATATTTATCACACTTAAACAAAACAAAAAATATAATTATTTTCTTTGTAGCATGTAAATTGATTAATTTAGTTGATTTCAGCAGTCTTTGTAACCTTTGAAATTTAGCAATGTGCTGTGTGTAAACCAGAAGCTTTGTAATATATAATGTTTTATTATAAATTATTTAAATGACGTCTTGATGGTATAACTTTACGTATATAAATAGCAAATAAAAAAACAACACGATGCTTAACTTGCATTATTGATTTATTCCTGTTATGACAAGACAGTAAAATCGGGAAGTTTAAGCCATGTAAAGCAGGTATATTTCTACGATAATTATTAATGTCATATAAATGAATTGTTATTATTATTATTATTATTATTATTATTATTATTATTATTATTATTATTATTATTATTTATTTATTCTCTTCCATATTACAGATGGGGGTCCCAACCACTCATTATGTCCAGATCAACATTAACGGGCACGTGGTGATTTGTGCTGTAACGAACAACACAAGTTGTTCTGACGTTATAAAAATGGCGGCAGTCCAGTCAGCACAGAATGCCACGAACATGGAAATGTTTGTGCGGCACGAAGGGATCGAGAAAAAAATTGCTAAGAACTCAAAACTTCTGAAGATTGTTCGATCATTTGGTGTTGGATCGACCAACTACGCCCTTGTTGTACGACCGGTAGAGAATAACGACTCGAAGTCCAATCTGGCTGTCACGGCGTGCAAAGCGCTAAAGAAGTTGCTGGTTCTGAAGAACTTTCTGGTTAAGAAACCGACAGAGGCGACGGACATCACGTCAGACAACACGATGTATGCCAATCTAAACAATACAGCAAACACCAGGGCTCGTGTTGATAATACCAAGAACATGAATGCGTTACTAAACGACACGAATCAGGTCACACAATCTCCTTCTATCCGAGAGCGGACTGGTCTCTCGGAATACGACACTTCCATTATGTCGGAAATTGGGCTCGAGTCTGGACTCTCGGGCTGCCAATCTCGATCCGTTCTGAACAACGCCTTCATCTGGGACCGACGGATTGGCATGAACCGGGCGTTTATAGAAAGCATGATGGACTCGGTATATATAAATGACGATTCGGTGCATGATCTGTTCAATCAATGTCTCCTTATAGACGTGGACGAAGATGTTGCTGCTGCATATGATGGTGTTGATCCAGCTGTTTCTGATGTTGCAACTTACAATGTTGTCACTAGCCACGCTGATGACGTCACCGACTTCATGTCCAACAGCAGCGAGGACGGGAGTCTTGACGAGGTGGAAATGAACATTGACGATGACATTACAGGAATAGATGTAAACTGGTATAACGAGACTGGGTCCTTAACGCGGGAAGTCAGTGCTTCGCTTGTATTGAGTTGGGTCAATTCGCTGAATCTCGGGTACCACACGAACAGTTCGGAATGACGGACCTAAAGTGATAGACTCTCTACATCCTATATATATATATATATATATGTTTTCATTTTTGTTACGATTATTTATTTACTGGGTTTTTATTAAAAATTAAAACATAATGGCTGTTTGCTTTTTTCCCAAACAATCAAACAAATAAAACAATCAGCAAAAATATATCTATCCGTATGATATTGCTGCATTGGTTAATCATTCCTACATTCCTATTAACTTGGGTTTCAAGTAGTTTTGTTTTTGTGTTTGCACCGCAAGTCAGCTGGAAGACCTCGTCACATTAAGTCCTTCACCCCGAACGAACCTTTGCAGTGACAGGCTAAGCAGTCAGAGAAGTTACAAATCGACGACTCTACCACTTCACCATGGGGCCCCATATGGTTCAAGTAGATGTTTGTATCGTTGATAATTGGCTAGAAAGTAGTGAAAACGCTATTGTTTGTGTCGATGGAAATAGAGAAGCAAATTATATGCGCATAAAAGTTTTCACCCGACAATTCGTCTTTTCGACGCATGGCTAAATTACCTTAAAATCTTAACAACGGTAACAACCCATAATTACATAAGACAATGCAATTTCAGTAAACAACATTAACAACATCATGATTTCAGAAATTCTGTATACATCTATTAAAATAAGATGTCAACATATTGTCTCCAGACTTCTTAGTGTTAAAGGATCACCAAACGATAAGGTACGCGATATATCGTACTGACGTGGAAAACGACAACACAAGATTCAAATAGAAATTTCTTGCATTTGTTGAAAAAGATTTATAGAAAAATCATTGCTTCATTTCTTAGCTCACCGATTGTTTGTATTTTAATACTTTATGAAAACGTTTCTTTTTATTATATTGTAAAATTGTTACAGCGGCGTAGCTAGGCTCAAAATAAAGTGTAAGCACTTCTTGTCTTGGGGTCCGATGGACTTGCTCCAGAACATGGATTATTTTGTATTACTTTTAATTTTAACTTGTTATATCCAAGTTCGTTGACTTAAAAGTCTTCTCCCTATATATACGATTTTAGTTCTGTTATAGCTGTTATAACCGTTTGTACTGCTTCGAGGGACCTTCGAAGGCTCGTAGGAATCTTTGAAAACTGTGGTGTGTTTCCGAGGAATGAACCGACGCTCATCTTACCCAACTCCCACGCGCCAACACCCCGACCACATCCTCCACCCCACCAACACCCCGACATAAATACTCATTTTGTATTGTAGAAGCCAGTAACAAGAAAGTAGATCGCGTATTAAATACATGTTTTGTTAACAAGGAACCTAGGCTATACTTCTTTAAGTGACAGTCAGACTCAAACCTCGTGTTATATTAACCGATGTTATAATAAGGACATACACAACAGTCAGTCATGAAAGAAAAAAATGATTCGTTTAATACTGAACATGTTAAAATAGTTTATCGTTTAATATTTTCAGAATTCATTTAACACTCATGTTAGGTCATCTTTATCTACATATGAATTTTCTTCTATATGTAGTTCAGAATTAATAATATGTTAATTATATTAATTGCATTCACACCCATTACTGTTAATTAGATACTTTATCGGAACAAAGAGGACTAAATCTAAAACATTGAAATGTTATGTTGAAAACACGTTCAATTGGCCAAGTGTTCTTGTTGTTGTTGCTGCTTTCGTTGTTGCTTTCGTTTTTTCTTTTCTTTTTTCTTTTCTTTTCTTTTTTGCTTAAATAAAAGTCGATTTAAAAGTTATAAGTTATTCGCATAAGCTCAGCAGCCAAGACTGTGTACAAACTGCACATGCGTAATAAATATAATGTAAATAAACAAAACACTTACAGGTCCGATAGTGAGGCAATCCTTTCAAGACATTCAGAAGTCGAGATCGATCTATTTTACTACATAAATTTATCTTCAACTGCGCATGTGCAACAAACCACGCATTCTGTCTCGACTTTATGTGGCGGATTACATGCAATTTTGGTAGAACAGGTAGAAGTGAGGCGGGGACTTATAAGTCGGATCGAATCTATTAAGACCTTTTCATAGAAAAATAGAAGCCTGCACTCGCTGCGCTCGTTTCGGCTTCTATTTTTTATAGAAACAATTTAATAGACTATACTATACAAGAATTGCGAATCGTGTGGTGATATACATACATGTATTCAAACCAGTGACCATCGTCTCTTTAAAGGCTGTATACATACAGTTTGCCTGTATCAAATACATGTAACATGTTACCCACGTTCTGGGGAGTTTGTACATAATTGTTGCATAAAGTTATACCTTACTTTAAGTTAATGCTGTTCATAACACGACCCAATTGTAAGACAATGCAAATGGTGAAATATATCGCTTTAAATATCTACTACTTCCACGTTAAATAAGCACGATGAGGATTTCAGATAAAAATAGATATCGACGTCTATGGAAGAGCATATCCGCCAATATTCTAATTACTATTTCTAACTTTTAATACAAGGATTTGTCACTTCCAATGTTAATTCGTGAATTGCAACACCGCGCATGCTAAATTACATTCTTACTTTTATATATCACATAAATATGTTCACATTTCAACATTACATTTGAACAATTCCACATTTCCCGCATATACAATTTACAAGTTACAAATCGCGGGGTGAAAATCACGAATACATTTTACATTTATAGAATCTAATTTGCAAGTTACTAATCTTGATGCGCAAATCTCGAATGTAAAATGTACAATGCATAACACCAGTTCAACATTAGGACGCAAGGAGGCTCCTCCAACATGGAAATGTCCATCTATAAATAGAATGTACCGCTTGAACTGGTCCGCGTTCGTGTGCACATTCAAGTTGTGAGTTTCTTACCGACAGAATCAGAGACATGTATTATTTATTTGTGCTATACAATTTTAGGGATACTATTCTGTACTTAACTGTTATATACATTGTATATTGTTTGTGATAACAGAAGATCAAGTGATAAGTCTGTGTTTGTGGCATATTTAGAAAAATGCGTGATACATGTATTTATAATCATTCGTGACATGTAATGTAGACATGCCCCACTTAAAGGTCGGGCCATATTTACACGTGTCAATTTTTTCCTCAAACTGTATGAATCCGTTCAAATGCTGTTCGTATATTTTTATCTCTCAGATCTGACAATCACTATACCGCCACCTGATAAGGTAACAGAAAAGAAATTTGGTATCATTTACTATATTTTAACATATGCAATAATGCTCTTCTGAAAAGTTTAACTTTTTCCATAGACAAGTTTGAAAATACGATCAATTTTACACATATCTGCTATGTCGTTAAACATCCGCGCACCCAGCTGACCGATTATACGGAATATGTGGCTTCCGTTGTTTGGACACGAATTTCGAACAGTTGCTCTATGCACAATATTTATGTAGTCCTGTCGGAATTGCCGAATTATGCTTTCTCAAACAACTATTTATACAAATCAATTTACTACTATCTCTAACAGGAAAAAATAAATTATATATCTTTGAGAACGATTCGTTGCAAACAAGTAACAAAACTAAAAACTATCGATAATATTTATGAAATTGCACTATTTTTCCCGGTCAAATTGCCTTTTAAATTATAGACCTATAAAACTATACAGAACAATGTATACATTAATATATAGAGATTACTCCGTCCGTCTTGAAAACATAACTTGAAAATTAAATCAAGGCTAAATGTTATAGTAAATGTATTTTGAGAGAAATATTTCAACGCGAATACATACATAGGTTATGTTTGTATTACATTATCTCCATTTATGTATATTATTAATTTAAAAGTTCATGACTTTGTCCTAATATCCAAAGCGTCTGTTTCAGGAAGTGCAGTAACTTAGAACCATTACTCTCAATGTACGACAAACTTTCCCAATAATCATAATGAAATATGGAACGTTCTACAAATAAAACCCCATAGATTACATTTATGGGGTCTGGAGTTCATACATATATAAACAATAACTTTTGATTACCATATTTATATTATCACTCTTACTTACAAACGCTGACAAAAAAGTACAATTTTTTTAGACTTGTATTACTCGTACTTCTGTACACATTTATAATAGTGCATAAGAAACATACATGTACACATGAGTTATTTACTTCCACTCCATTTCGCTTCGTTGATTGCCTTGTTACATTTAGATTGCATATTAGGTCCTTATTATGGTGGCCGATTTCTGCCATTTCGTGGGTTCGTATCGGCGAGGCGAAATGTGATTAAGGTGTCGTCCTCTCTGTCCTAGGTTCCATCCATAGTGGGATTTACATCCATGGCCACCTATATGACAACACTAGCAGTTTTTCGAGGAGTCCGATTTGGGAGTGGTTAAAAAAACTTAAAGCTCTCTCAACAATTGTTCTCAAATAAATAAATATGTTTAAAGATATTATCGCCGGCCTTATTCTGTTTTTATGTATGATTGTTGCTGAAACAATAACGTTAATCCACAAGTTATGAAACTTGCTCAGAATTGGCCCTTACACTCTTAAATGTAATGCCTCTCATAGCAACATATTCAAAACGTTCTAATCTGACCTTGACAAATCACACACACACACACACTTGTTTTTTTCTTCATTCTGCTGGAACTGATCTGTTGTTCTTCCAACTTTACACAGACCCAGATCTTACACATAAAAGATTTTATTATGTGTGAAACATTCGTTCGAATTCCTCACAGATTTATGGGTAAAGTTGAGAAAAATATGTATGTACTAATAGGTGTCTCCAAAACGGGGGTCGGAAATTTTACAACACCTACTTGTGACATATTCGTACGAACTTGTCACACGTGGTGTGAGAAATTCGTACGAATTCTTCACACATGAGACATATTCGAATGTGTAAAAATTTAAACTGTTCCTTCTTGTTTTGTAAAGTCATTTAATTGTGTTAATATAAATTGTGTCGTTCTATTTCCTTACTTACCTTATCGACCTTTCGGTGGTACATTTTAATAACGCCTTGAGAAAAACTTGCCTACTCATAAGCGATTTAATAAAAACAAATACATATATTATGATATAATTTTCCGTATGTTTGTATAAAACGTTCAATAAAAGTAATCTATTATTTATTATATTGATCTGTTAACATATTTTCGCTGTCAAAGAAAAACAAATGAATTTAAATCATATATCACTGAAATGCATGCATAAAAAAATGAGTTCTTTGTAACTTCCAAATTTACATGTAGTTTTGTTGTTAAGATTGAAAGCCATTGGCGTGTAGAATGGAACATCTTTTATGCTCATTTCAACACAAGACTGGTGCATTAGTTTGAGCAAAGGTTTAACGGACATTTATATTAGCATCTGGCATGATGGTAAGGGTGCTTGAGTCTCATTCCGGATGTCCTAAGTCCGAATCCCGTATATAACTTTTTATTATGATTCTATGCAATGCTATGATAACCATTTTGTTTAATTGTGTTAGTTCGATTTGCTTATACGTGATTTTGCTTATGTCCCATTGATTTTGTTTATGTTACGGTAACAGCATGTTAACTTGCATGTTTAGTCATGAACAAGGAGAACAGGTAAAAGAAACACATATACAATAAAGGAAAATAACAGTTGGCTAATTACTTTACAAAAAACAACGACAACTTATGGCTATTCTGAAAGTTTGTATATGCGCCTTTTCTCACATATCATTTTACATTAAAGATCGTTTTGTTATAAATGTCTTTTTGTTTGTTTAATACCATTAAGCTGTCTTATTAATACCGGAGTAATACCTTGCAATAATATTTATGCTGTAAACCTTGCAAATAATTAAATAACTTTTCAATTTAGTTGATATAATGCATGTCATCATTTTATTAAAATGTAATCATCTGTTTCGCCGTCGGTACTTTGAGTTAATAGGTTTCATGTGTAATCATGAAATAGTATATTCATTGGCGTAGTGTATGCACTTTCCTAGTATTTTCTTGTCCATCACATGTAAAATGTTTATGACGTTATATAAGAATTCTTTCAATAATTTATTTATTTTTTTTATAATTTTCAATGAAGGATTGTTTAATGCTATGCCATTTGTTTGTTGGGTTTGTCGTCTCACCAACCGTATTTCAGTTAGCTTGAGACGAAGTACACTTTAAAAAAATAAAAAAAGTTTTAGCGCTGTCTTCACTATACAGTGTATATATTAGGCCTTGTGGCATGCTACTGACAGTATCCTGTCATCTGACAGACAAGTCGTGGAACTACAATTATATTTGTTCTTAGCGTCAGCGAGGGAGCTATATATACCGCAATATATACCACTGAAAATACCACTGTATATGCTCCTATACATACAACTATAACAAAGGAACTATATATACCACTGTTTAAACTACTATGTATACACCATTATAGACACTTTATATACCACTATATATATACCACTGTATATACCACTGTATATAGCACTATGTATACACCACTATATACCACTTTATATACCACTGTATCTCCACCACTATATACTATTGTATATACCACTGTATATACCATTGTATAAACCACTGTATATACCACTCTAAATTCACCAATATATACCAATATATATACACCACTTTATATACAACTACTTTATAAACATCTTTATATACACTTTATATACCACTGTATATACCACTATGCATACACCTCTATATGCCACTTTATATAACACTTTATATACCACTATATACATCACTGTATAAACCACTATCTATAGCACTATGTATACACCATTATATATGCCATTATATATACCACTATAAAAACCATTATATCGACACCACTATATACCACTGTATATACTACTGCATATACCACTATATAAAACACTATATATACCACTATATCGACACCACTATATACCACTATATCGATACCACTATATACCACTGTATAAACCACTATCTATATAACTGTATATACCACTATATATGCCACTATATATACCACTATATACCACTATATCGACACCACTATATATCACTATATCGACACCACTATATACCACTGTAAAAACCACTATCTATATTACTGTTTATACCACTATATATGCCACTATATATACCACTATATACCACTCTATCGACACCACTATATATCACTATATCGACACCATTATATACCACTGTATAAACCACTATCTATATCACTGTATATACCACTATATATGCCACTATATACACCCTATATACCACTATATCGACAACACTATATACCACTATATATGCCACTATATATACCACTGTATATAAAACTATACATACCACTGGATATGCCACTATATATACCACTATATATACCACTATATATACCACTATATATGCCACTATATATGCCACTATATATACCACTATATATACCACTATATATGCCACTATATATACCACTATATATGCCACTATATATACCACTGTATATAAAACTATACATACCACTATATATACCACTATATATACCACTATATATACCACTATATATACCACTATATATACCACTATATATACCACTATATATGCCACTATATATACCACTGTATATAAAACTATAATACCACTATACATACCACTATATATACCACTATATATACCACTATATACCACTGTATATACCACTGTATATAAGTGAGTTCTAGGAACGCCCATCTGTAATATTGAAAACAAGGGTTATATGAAATATGCTGCTAACAACTCTTCGTACAAGTATCTTTCGGATTAAAACAAATACAATTACAAAACTGTTAAATCTTTTCACAATATTTCATGGAGAGGTAAATTAATTCACAGATCCTTAATTAGGACTAATGGTCTATCCAAAGTAAGAAAGAGACCTTTAACAAAGTTAGTTATTGGTAATATAAACCCCACGATTTGTCTGTCATTGATAAGGCAGTAGATTCATAGCACTAAGCAGTACATACATTAACATTCATATTTAAATATAAGCAACAAATACTTTATGCAAACTTATTCAGAAAAAAAAAACCACAACAATGAAAGTGTGAATCTTTATGATCTTTTTTTTTTCTTTTTTTTTTTTTGTAAAAAATGTGCCGCTAGAAAATACTGACGTTTAGTACGTCGCAAGAACGTATCTTGATGAAATCGTGTACTTGGTGGGATACTATTGAGAAGGCCCGCTGTTTGGACAAAAATACTCAGACGTCTGTTTGTTGTTAGCTTGCGTGTCATTGTTATTTACTTTTGGACTTAAGTGAACATTGGAACCAAACATTTGTCCCATACGTATTATTTATACAGTGGTATGACGAGTCTCTTTGTTCTAGTCACGTGATTGTGACGTGTGCTCGGGCATTTCCGTTAAGGCGCGAGACAGCGACAATTATTTAATTATCGCCAGCTTATCCCGGCCCTTGGTCGTAATCAAATAAACAGTGTGTTGTTTATCTTATGGCTATATTTCAACGATAAGGGGAATTAGGGGACCACTTTACTATAATAAAAAAAATTGTGCAATTTATTTGATTGCTGATCACTCTAGAGTAGTATTTTTGTTCGTTATTTTATTTGCGTACATGTCATCGAAGGAAATTTGGGATGCGGGCTATTTTTAACATCGAAATTTAACAGCTGAACGACACGATACATTTTGTTTTTGATAAAATATTAGCATATATAAACATGTTTCAGTTAAAAAGCTATTACTAATAAATAACATAGTTAATGGTTTGCTCCAAGCCAAAAACAGTATATTGCATATTAAGACTATAATTTGGTAAATATATTATACCGCATGTATTTGGTTGCAAGCTTTTATAAATAATCTATAAAGAAGGATGAAAAAAAGGAAATATGTACCTCAAGAACACCTGGAGAAAGTATTCATTATTTGTCGCTTTTTACTAGGGAACTGTTTTTGTCTTTATATTTGATATTTATATTTTGTGAATTTTTATTTGCATATAGTATTAACTAGTAAGTACATAAATACAGAGCCTCATAAACTGTTTAACATACAGGTGCAGAAATATGAACAAATTTTGCGAGTAGTGTTAAACTGTCTATAATTAAGTTGTATCTATGTCTATATTGTTTATATTTGTTTATTCAATCATTGAGCAGAATTCATTAGAACTATAACACTAAACATATTATACTGACAGACTATTAATGACAATTTTACCCTGCTCGTGTAAAGATGTAAATAATATTAGTGTCAACTTGGTGGCAGTTAAATAAATCGCACACTTATTTGATTATAAAAGATTGTGTCCCCCTTATCGTTCCATCATCATACAATAAACAACACAATGTTTATTTGATTGTGATTTTGGGCTTGGATAAGCTGGTGATAATTAAATAATGGACGCAGTCTGTCGTATTAACGGAAATGTCCAAGCACACGTCACGATGATTGTGATCACGTGACTGGAACAAACACTCGCCCTGCAAGTATATTAATTGGAGCACCGCACCTGGGGAAGGCAGAATCGCTATTCATACTATATTGCACATTTCAAACGTATTTAGAGTATTTTTACATTGGGTTGGATATAACGGGATACACTCATCAGTTTAACAATTTTCTTTAAAACGTAAGTATTTGTTCATTATCAATATCATTCATTGACAGGCACGTTCTTACTCATATCCAGCTTTGACAACGGGCGCAAGATAAAAATAAAATATTCTACTGAGCATAATAGGGGATGACGCCATACCAAACACTTCGCTTAATTTTATTTATGGAAACATATTTATCACACTTAATCAAAATAAAAATATAATTATTTTCTTTGTAGCATGTAAATTGATTAATTAAGTTGATTTCAACAGTCTTTGTAACCTTTGAAATTTAGTAATGTGCTTTGCGTAAACCAGAAGCTTCGTAAATATATAATGTTTTATTATAAACTATTTAAATGACGTATTGATGCTATAACTTGACGTATATTAATAGCAAATAAAAAAGACACGATGCTTAACTTGCATTATTTATTTATTCCTGCTATGACAAGACAGTAAAATCGGTAAGTTTTAGCCTTGTAAAGCAGGTATATTTTACGATAATTATTTATGTCATATTCATGAATATTATTATTATTATTATTATTATTATTATTATTATTATTATTATTATTATTATTATTATTATATTATTTAATCTATTCCATATTACAGATGGGTGTCCCAACCACTCACTATGTTCAGATCAACTTTAACGGGCACGTGGTGATTTGTGCTGTAACGAAGAACACAAGTTGTTCTGATGTTATAAAAATGGCGACAGTCCAGTCAGCACAGAATGCCACGAACGTGGAAATGTTTGTGCGGCACGAAGGGATCGAGAAAAAAATTGCTAAGAACTCAAAACTTCTGAAGATTGTTCGATCATTTGGTGTTGGATCGACCAACTACGCTCTTGTGGTACGACCTGTCGAGAAGAACGACTCGAAGTCCAATCTGGCTGTAACGGCATGCAAAGCGCTAAAGAAGTTGCTGGTTCTAAAGAACTTTCTCGTTAAGAAACCGACAGAGCCGACGGATAACACGTCAGACAACACGATGTACGCCAATCTAAACAATACAGCAAACACCAGGGCTCGTGTTGAAAATACCAAGAACATGAATGCGTTACTAAACGACACGAATCAGGTCACACAATCTCCGTCTATCCGAGAGTGGACTGGTCTCTCGGAATACGATACTTCCATAATGTCGGAAATTGGGCTCGAGTCTGGACTCTCGGGCTGCCAATCTCGATCCGTTCTGAACAACGCCTTCATCTGGGACCGACGGATTGGCATGAATCGGGCGTTTATAGAAAGCCTGATGGCCTCGGTATATATGAATGACGAGTCGGTGCAGGATCTGTTCAATCAATGTCTGCTTATAGACGAGGACGAAGATGTTGCTGCTGCATACGATGGTGTTGATCCAGCTGTTGTCACTAGCCACACTGATGACGTCACCTACTCCATGTCCGACAGCAGCGATGACGGGAGTCTTGACGAGCTGGAAATGAACATTGACGATGACATTACAGGAATAGATGTAAACTGGTATAACGAGACT